>JANSTP010276002.1:0-10025 GCA_025330745.1 Cladonema radiatum | reverse complement strand
GAGGGTAATGAAGCCCATAAATGTGCTTATAAAAACTTTAAAGGGATGTTTTATATAATTTTTGACTCTTTCTGCTTTAATGTCTCTCAACTTTTTTTTTTCTAATGACAAAAGAAAGTTCTCAAAAAATGACTTTTTTCAAAAAACGGCTGGTTTGTGGCTACTGTAAAGAGGAAAAATGGCTGGAGCCCAAAGGGTTAATATAGACAAAGAGATCATACAGGAATTGAATGTAGCAAAAAAACTGTCAAAAATTGTTGAAACAAGAGGGACTTATACACTTCGTTATGACTGATTGAAGAGTATAATTATTCAGATATTTTGTTTGAGTCCATTACACACATTTTTCTTATTAGAAATCAAAGAAAAACCCTAATACTTTATCCTTTCTAGCATTTTTGTAGTTTCAGTACTTGAAGTTTCTTATTGGGTTTCTAAATTTTACAGTGGCCAAAAACTATTCCATCTTTTCATGTTAAAACATGAGTTTTTAAACACATGGAATAAGTTAAGAATAAGATATTTTGATAAGGTATTTTTTCTTTCGAATAGTAAATCAAAAATGTAAAAATATGACAGCAAAAGTATTTTTAAAATCGTTTTTAATAAGTTAACTACAGTATTGACAGATAATAGTTTCTTAATTTTTTTAAGGTAAAATATTTCAGTACTAAAAGTTTCTTACTTTGATGCTTAAGCATTTAGTTTCTTATAAACAGGTTTCTTATAAAAAATATGTGTAATCAATTTCAGTGGTGTTTTTTCTGTAGCCAGGCAGGTGGGCACAGTTTTAGTTTAAAAGCCAATGTTCCTGTAAAAATGGCTCTAATGGCTAATCCTGGTAATAAAGTAGTACATTAATGTCTACTTTGTTGCTTTTTTAGTTCCAAGCAACCTATATTAAAGACGCACTCAACATGAGACTACAAACGTTAGAAAGGTTGAAAGGTTGACATGTTTCAAAGGTTTAGCCATGTTCAGTATTCCAAACAAGATAAAATATAGATTCTAAAGATAATTCATTACAAACAAAGTAAGTAAAATTTATTTTCAATCAATCAGGCTATAAACTAATTTTGTTTCAATCCTAACTCTACAATTAAAACTTGCATTATTTATCAATTTTAAATGTTTAATTTAATTTTGCTGTCAGCTAGCTACATGCATTACCTAATAAATGTGGCAACAGAAGGGAAAACGGGAATTCATGCCAAATCAGGCTTCCATTAAATTTCCAAGAATATCACTCTGAACAGTAAAGAATTCCCTTTGAACAATTCCCTTCTGGCAAGCTTTTACACGCCATAATTACAGGTACGCCATAATTTTTTCTTCACACCATCCTAAAATGAAGATCATGAATTCCAGTTTTTCCCTTCTGTTGACACAAATTTAATTGCATTTAGAATTTAGATGAATTACAGTTATGTACTTACATTTGCTTTGCATGACATAAAGACCAGAACCTTCACAATTAATAAACTCTCCCACTTCTAAAACATCACAAGCAAGTAGAAACAAAAGATATTTATCAAATAAATTGAAAGTACGATCAAATTAATACTGTATGGTCAGTAGCACACCTTTATCAATATCATCATAAACCTTGTCCATGAATGCATCTGCTTTTAGATTTTCTTCTTTTGGTAGCATTTTTTCACAAAATTCATCAAACTTGTGAGTGTATTCAAGGAGTGAACTATCATATAAATCAAAACAATTGTACTAAGACAAGAATTATCAGTATTTACAAACCCCTCAAAGATCTGTGAAAGAGTTTGGAAAGAAAGAATTTGAATGCATTTTTAATTATATTAGTTAAATTTCTACTTAACCCTTTGGAGTTATGGAAGCTTTAAATAAAATAAAGAATTTGGTCATTTAATAAAGCCAATTTGAAAGCTGATAAAATGCTGTTTTAAAACGCTGTTTCAGTTTCACTCAACGATCTATCAAAAGTTATTTAGCTGTATTAATTCATTCATTTATTTATTCAATCATTTATTCAATCCTTCGCTTATCCATTCTCAACATCAAAGATATGGAATCAGATTCATTCTCTTAAGAAGTCAATTTTTCACAAAGACATCTAAGGAAGAATATGGAAGACTCTGCAAATTTGATTTTTCATTTATTCAGTTTTGCACCTTTCTTCTCGAAAAGTGGAAAAAATATAAGCGGTGATAAATCTGGAAAAGGAAGGATAATGGTACCTCGTTCCGATGCCTTGTGCATTCATTCCAATTAATGCAAGCATGTTCTGAAGTCCATCAACAGATGACAACTACGAAAAAACAACAAAACAAACAAGATACATAAACAATTCGAATGAATCTAGCATTGAAAAAAAAAAAAAAGTCACTTACCATTGGAACCTTATCAAATGAGATAACTTCTCTAAGAACTGAGTGTATAAATTTAATCCGTTCCTGGTATAATAAAGCAAAAACATAAATAAAATAGTATATGGGCTGATTACTAAAATTTAGTGAAGGCATATTAATGATGCTCACAACTTTAGTAGAAAACTCTGAAAAAATTTAGAAGGACAAATTGAATCAAGAAAAAAAACTTGCTAAGTCAAATTTTCTTAATCTTTTAAACAATAAATGTAAAAAATGATGCTTCATATGAAAAATGAGAATCTTTTCATTGATCATTTAAACTTTGATAAGCAAACAAACAAAAACATAAACAGCTTGAAATGCTTCATTGAAAATGCAAACCTCAAACCGGTTTGTACATTTTAAAGAACTTATATTATACAATTGTTTTAAATGTATAAAAATTCAAATACTTGATACAGTTCAAATGGTCAAAGTCAGTGTTTTACTGCAGTTAAAATCAACCTATTCTAAAAATGAAGGAGCCCATTTTAATACAAAAATCTTCTTATGGAATTGAAATTTTTCAAGCTTTGATATTTTGGACATGCCCAGTTGTGATCACAGATATATATAGAGTGCTGGCCCCAAATCTTTCACCGGTTTTATTTTGACGTAAAAAATTGTTTGTCTCAATTACTAAATCTTGATTATTGTGGACCACTAACTACACTCACTAATAACGTCAACAAAATGAAGACACTGGATTGTCCATAGAAACAGACGTTCGCATTTATTGGAAACAAAAAATCTGAAATCGAAGAGCTTCCATGAAAACAAGAAAAAATTTTTACGAAAAAAACTCACAGTCAAGTTTCTCAAGGGAGTTTATCGAGAAGTGGTTGATATTAAAAATGTTCTGGCTGGCTTGGCACTGACCCCGCCCACTTTTTGTGGTTTCCTGCCATCCCTCCTTCTTGGTTCTGGTCTGTAGTTTATCTGATCTGTATATTTTATCTGGTCTGGATTTCATTAGAGTTTCTATGTTGTTGCTTAATATTCATGCCTGATCTATTTTATATAGTTGTATTTACATTTTGTAATATGATTATTATCTCCGTAATATCAGGCTCATAGTACTGTAATAAGATAGATAGATAAGATAGATAGATATGCTTTTTTTATTGTTGAAAGATACAATACTGTAAAACAAGACAATATTATATATATAATATATAACATAATATATATAATATATAGCATAAATAGCTAATTCAAGTCAACAATATGTCAATATGTCAACAATATGTCAAATAAATATATCAATGTGTTCCTACCGTGTTAGAATTATTGTATGCAATTATTTTATGTGTTGTATATAACAATACTAGTTTGGTTTAGTTTACCATATGATTGTAGAAGATATTAATATACTCTGTTACTCGATCATTTTGTGCCATATTTCTTTGTCGCTCTTAGTTTTTAATGACATGGGCATTTGGTTTAGTATTTGCCCTAGTCTTGATATGCATTCTATTATGGCTCATTTTTGTATGGCAAACTCTTAGTAATCTTGCTAGTGTCAGCATTTTCTGTCTCTTTCTATCTTATCTATCTTTAGCGTATTCAGCAGTTCTTATTCTTATTCTCAGCATACCTATTGTAAAATTACGACAGGTACGCTGAGAATAAGAATAGGATATAATTTTATATCCCTTATTTACATACGGAAATTGTTTAAACATTTGTAAAATATTTAATAACGATTAATCAAACATTTGTAAACATTATTCAGAAATTGTAAAATAGGTTTTTTATAGTTAGCCATTTTGAATTGCCAGTTTTTAGGATTTTTCAGGTAGCGTGTACCATGCACTCCTATATTCTCTAGTGATTCTTCTACGGTCTAGTGCATGTTGCAGTAGAGTTTAGCTTCTGGCACTTTGTACTGTATTCATGTTCTATGCCTAGCTTTGCACCATGCACTTTTCTAGTATTATAATTTTGTAAGATATCTGAGTCTGCCATCACATTATGAGTAGTGGTTGCCGGAGCTAATGTACTATGCGCATGGTTATACTGTAAGCCAGTATTTTCTGGCCGGATTGTATATTTAGTTCCGCTTTTCGTTGCAGTGCCCACAGCATTAGCCTCTTTCGTTTTTCCAAGCCTTTTTATTTTAATTTTGGAAATTTTATGTTTATTTATACCACCGAACTTGTAAAACAAACAATTTGTAAAATTTGTATTTGTTTTTCCTTGAGCTTGTTCAAGATCAATACTTGACTTGTTGGCACTTTCAAATTCCCGCCTGAGCCAGTCACAATATCTCTGTGGTTGTAATGTCCTTAAGATGATTCAAAAAATGCTGAAGTAAAAACACTACAATATCTCAGCATTTATTCATTTTCAAATCACAATTTTACATCACATAAGATTTTTCTTTCATTCTGAAATACTGAGTTTTAAAGAAGGTATTTTCCTCTCTATATAGGGTCCACAGAAAGCGAACTTCCTCTACAGCAAGTACTACTATAGCCATTTCAATGAAAAGGGAAAATACCTCCCTAAGGAGCCTGGTTGACCTTTTCTTATGCATTCTTGTTTGCATGTGAAAATTTGAGACTTGGCACACTCAATATCAACAAGGCCAACAAAAAACTAATTATGATTAAATACAAATAGAACCTAACCAACTCACATCTATGAAACTAATTCCAGGTGATAGAGAATCTAGATAGAAATAATTTTAAGTGCAATCAATACACATTTATATGTTTTAATTGCAGAAAAATTTCTCATTAAAATGTTTTACAAGTAGAAAAAGTGTTTTTTTCATACCAATTGTTTTTCTTTATAAACCTTACAGAGTATTCAGAGCAAACTTACAGTATTTATAACGTACAGTGCAATCAAAGGATTAATAAAATAATTAACAACTTTTATTAAACACTACTCTCTCAAAGTTCCCCATTTTCCAATCAAACAGCTCTGTCACTTCAATGAAATGAAAGACCTTACAAAAAATCGTTGACATACTTGAATGCATCGGCTTTGTGAATTCAATTTTTTGTCGGCCAGCACAATGTTTAAAAGTAAGGTCAGTTGTGGGTATTTCTGGTCGGCAAGGTCAGTGTCACTAATTTCTTACGCTAACTCACAAGCTTGAAGAATACATGGGGTTCAACAAAAAATTAAAATTTGCATATCTAACTACCTGAAACTTTTCACCAAGCAGTTTGTGTGTGAAGTACAGATGTTCATCTGATATATTGTGATGAAACTGATCAAACTTCACCATCAAATCATCCGAATTACCTGACTGGAAAACAAAGCATTAATGTAAACAGACTGACCAATCAAACATCCTACTGCAAAACATTAAAAAAACGCACAATAAAATCAACTGATCAAAATTTATTCCAACCTAAAAGAAAAAACAATATGAATTTTCTCTTTCTAAAATTCATATTTTACAGACTAACTTATAACATAGACATAATAATGTTGCATTTCATTGCTGTTTTCAAAATAATATTCAAAGAATAAACTACTGCAAAGTATTTTCTCATTATGTGACATTAAACAGATGAGTGTAATATCAGAAAAGCAAGGCTGAATAATTTCGATATCCAATTTTGCCAAGTTGAATATCTGTTTTATTAAACATCCAATTAGTTTTTTTTTGTGCAACACCAGTTCTAACAAACATAGACACTATTCCTTTCGCTTGGGACGACTAAAAAAAGTTTTAAAAATCAAAGGTTATGTTACAACTTTGAAAATTAAACTAGACATTTACTTTATGTTTGTTTTTGTTTACATGAATAATCGCTATTTCATACATCAATTAAGCATTATTTTTTTGTCATCCAATAAGAAACGTCAACTTATGTCAACATGATATTCAGCCAATAAAATATTAAAATAAACAAATAACCATCGAATCATTTTACATGTTCGATAGCTGCAATATAGTTTTCTGTTGGACATCTACAATTATTAATGCAGATTATTAGATGTATGATAATTATCATTGTTCAGCATTAACAAGAATTTGACAAGAATATCTGGGTAACTGAATCATCTTCATTAAAACTCCAAGAAAACAATATCAAAATAAGTTACTAAAGAATCAAATCTCAGGATTTTGGCAATGCTTAGTTTAGATTGGAAAGTTTACCCAGCTTTGCAGAGCTTCGTTTTGGAGAATTAATCTTCTGCTAGGGTTTGAAAAATGGTTGGTAATGGCATTCTAAGCTCTGTGATAGAGAAATAACATACCTATGGAGGCTGAAACAATGTTCTGCTTTGATTTTAAAGCTTTGTTTTGGAGAAATAAACTTCTTGGCCTTTAATAATCTCAAGTTTTGATATTCAGACCTTTCTTTTCAAGAAAAATGTTTTTCTAAGGCTTAATTACCCTTAGTCTCTGACACATGCAAAAGCTTTCCCTTGTAGACCAATGCTCTCAATATGCCCTCCACTTTAGACAAACATCCTCTATGACATTTTGATTAGTGTCCCTTTCTGAGAAAAAATGGGCACTATTACAACTTTTTTGGTTCAAAGCCCATTCACCTCATTTTTGAGACTTTTTCCTTCCCAATAAGCAGAAAAAAGTGTAATTATGGCACACAATATCAGTCTAAAATAAACTTTGAAGCTAGAGCAGAAATCAATGATTTTAATCCTGTATTGTTTGTTTGAATGAAAAATTATACATTTTTCGCTTCTTATTTTTTCTGTTGGACATTAGTGCAGTCCTTAGCATGATACGAGAGCAAATGCGCTTGAGCATGCTGGCACGCGTGTAAACGAGTAGTCAATACTTTTCGGGTATGTAAATGCGCATGTGGAGAAGTGACATTCGCGTGATATTTTAATCTTTTCATGGATTTGTACTTTGCAAAATTTCATTCAATAAGGAATACAAATACCAGTATTTGTGATTAAAGCCCACAAGTTAAAAATATAAAAATTGAGAGCCTTGTATTCTTTTTGTTTTTGTTTCTTTGTTTGTTGATCTTTTTATATAATTCTTCTTAAAAAGACTTTTCATTTGGAGAATAAGTTGTCTAGACATTAAATATCTAGCATGAGTTTTTATTGTTACAAACTTTCTTGTCTGTACAGCAGGTGAGTTATTAAAACGATCACTCCAACGATTAGATTAGATCTAAAACAATATAAGTAGTGTCATAAAAAATCTTCAGTTAATAAACATATTTAATTTATTTTTCAACTAAAAAGAATATCTGCTTTTAAATTAAAAAAAAAGCATTGCATCATAAAAAATCTTCATTTAATAAAAAATCGCATCGTAAAACATCTTCTTCATTTAATAACTTGTTTTAAAAGTAAAAAGAATATCAGCTTTTAATTAAATCTAATATTTATATGATATGATATGCGAGGTTGTTAAAATTTACTTCCATAAAAAATGAATGAGTTCATAAAATATCAACTCTTCATATAATGTCATCTCTGTTAACAAGATTTCCTTTTTTAATAGAATGTTTTCAATCCAATCGAATGTGAACAAAAAAATTTTCAAGTATCATAATAAATTTAAAGCTTTGTTTATGTTGCGTTTTTGAAGAAAACATTATAAATATTTTTTCTTGAGTCAATAAAAAAGATAATATGTTAACAAGCGTTATTTATCTATTACTTTAAACCATTTATTTTTCCAATGAAAATAATATTCCAAGTTTTTCATCTTATTATGCATGTTTTTCTTTATAATGTCTATTCATTGAATAAGTCTTCAAAAGAATTTTTTCAAAGAATATATATTATATACATTTTTTTGAACAAATACTTTGTGAAAAATTAGTTTATTTTAGGCGCATGATTATAGAATAAAACTAAATTTAGGCGTGCAGTACTTGCAGGTCTGCCAATTTTCTTATCACAAAGACTGAACATATCGTATCTTTCTAGAAACAAACTGTAAATAATCTTTCTCTTGAATAAAATCAGATGCTTTTTATTGAAGTGTCAAAATTTATTGACATTCAGACATTATTTTTATTTGAGGTAAAGAGTAATGAAAAGAAACCTCTGCATTGAAAAGCATGTGCGTTATGTAAATAGAAATAGAATGTTGACATACGAAAAAAAACAAATAAAAGTATGAAAGTGAAGTTATTTAACAAAAGAAATCTTTTCAATTAACTACTCACTATTCAATAATATAAGTACTGAGACTTTGCCGTTAAAATTTTTGAAGTCGCCTATGAAGCAGATTAACATGAAATAAATGTAATGAAAGTGTTGAAACTTTGCCGTTCAGATTATTTAAGTCATCTACGAAGATAATATTTTTAATATATATATATTTTTTTAATATTAATGTCAAACTTATATGCGCGCGCAACTTAGCTAAATTAAATTTTGCATGTGCATATTAATGCCCAGGCCAATTTTATTCATCCTAAGGACTGTTAGTGAAATAAAAAGTTCCTTAGCAGGTAAGGTACACACAACAAAAATATTCTTTCAATTATTCCAAACGAGTCTGCTAAATTAGGTGGGTTGCATTGTAGCCTGGGTTGATAATCTACGTGAGTACATGGGTTCGTGGGTCTAATTTTTGGCGAGGGGCAAAAATAAGGGTGGGTCATTTTCAGTTTGGTGTGGGTCCAAATTGAGCGTGAGTTCATGGGTGTGTGGGCTATTAAATTTTTGGTGTGGGTCAGGCTTTTTGGTGTGGATCATATTTTAGGCTTGGCTCAAATTTTGGTGCTGGTTATATTTTTTGCATGGGTCATATTTTTGACTTGTGATATAAAATCAATTAGACATCATTATGGAGACAGAAAAAAGTGTTTTTATGGATTATATTTTTCATGTAAATTATCTTTCTACTTTTATTCTACTCATTGACTTCTATCTTATTTGTATTATCTAATTACTACATCACTACTTTATTTCTACAATAATATATCCAAAATAAGCTTTTAATTCTTCAGTTATAAATGTTCTTATCCTTGAAGTAGAGACAAATTTCTATCAATCAGACAGCATTGGGCCTATAGCAGACAGTAATAGCGGAAACTTCTCATTAGTGGACGAATAAACAAAGTCTGATTTGAAAATTCCTGGTGAAAATTACCCCTGAATAATGGACATGTATTATTTTCAAAATGGCAAGAAGTCAAAACAAATGTTGAGACAGCATTCCTTTTTCTTAATACTCTAATACAGTTATCTTAAGCAATTTGATACTTAGATACTTTTTCCTCCTTATTTTGGTTAATTTTCATTATCGCCCACTGCAGCCATTCCATGACTTTTTCATTTTTACCTCGTTTTTAACAAATATATATTCTGCTGAGATAAGTTCCTCACAACTTACAGCCTCTTTGTTTGCCCTGTACTCCTAAAACCTTTAAATAGTGCATTAGATTGAATATGACAGCTAAAAGCGCATAAAGCTTCAATTTTTTGAAAAACCTCTATATAGCGGTCACCTTTATTGAGACCCGTAGGTGTCCGCTATTCGGAGGCCTCACTAGATTTTAAAGCAGGAAAATTTTTACACTATACAGGGTGTTCCAACACCTTAGCCCCCCCCCTGCCCAGCATAACTGGGTCGTCACTACCTAAAAAAACTAAGTCAGTAGGAAATTACATTTAATTGCTAATTCAAATACCAAAGTTTATGGTAATCTAATAATTATTTCTCTTTTTATT
>JANSTP010275947.1:0-10028 GCA_025330745.1 Cladonema radiatum | reverse complement strand
GTAACATCTCTATTTGATAAAAGAAATGATTTTGGGTTTCCCATTGTAAAGATGCCCCATAAAGCTAGTAATATTCCAAACAAAGTATTTTATAATACAATCACTGCAGAAGTGTTACGTATATTCCGCATTACCTCTCAGATTGTCAATTCATCACGTTGGCTTTCATACAGATATCAGCAAAATGTACAATACCATCAAACTAGATGAAAATGACTGGTGTTTTCAAAGATACGTTTGGCAATCAGCCCTTGACCAGTGGGAAATTCCAGAAGAAAAGGTTATGAAAACTCTCATATATGGAATTAAATCTAGTGGAAACCAAGGTGAATATGCTCTTAGACAGGTAGCAAAATTATCAAGCAATAAACATCTTGACATCTAAGAACTTGTGAACAATGATCTATATGTCGACGATTGTGTATCAGGAACAAAAACAAGAAATGAAGCCCACACAAAAGCCAATAACCTGGAATTAGTTCTTAATTGTGGTGGATTTCTACTCAAAGGAATAGCATTTTCCTCAACATTTAGTGACGATGGAAAGACGATTCATCTTGTAGGAATATAAAGGTTTCCTCAGAGAGATATGATATCTTTAAACATTGGTTAACTGAACTTCACAAGAAAGCAACGGGGAAGAAAACCAACGAAAACGCTCAACATCATTCCATCAGTTCTTACACGCAGACATTGCATTTTAAATGTTGCTGTATCTTCGACATCACAGGAAAAGTTTCACCAATTGTAGCTGCAATGAAAATGGACTTAAGAGAACTCACACAAAGACAATCTGATTGGGACGATAAGATACCAAATGACCTATAACCAATCTGGGAATCAAACTTCAGTATGTTGGAAGAACTTGGGAATTTACATTACAAATGTGCAGTTGTTCTGCAAGATGCTGTCAATCTGTCCATCAACACTCTTGATTTTGGTGATGCGAGTTCTTCAATCATTTGCTCATGTGTTTATGCAAGATTTTTGCGTCAAAATGGAAAGTTTTCATGCCAGCTCATACTATCAAGAACAAAGATTATTCAAAGTGGAATGTCTCAACCAAGAGCTGAACTGTATGCTGTGCTTTTAAATGCTCATACCGGTGAAATAGTGAGGAGATCATTATCAAGAATTCATCAGTCATCACTAAAGTTTACTGATAGCCAAATTGCTCTTCACTGGATAAATAAGCAGTGGGTACGCAATCGAGTGGTAGAAATATTGAGATTCACGGAGAAGAATCAATGGCTTTACATTCAAGATATGATTGCATATATCAGCACAAGGAAGGGAGTCTCAATCAGTGAAATTGATCAATCTTTCAAGTGGATCAATGGTTATGACTGGATGCAACATAATGAAAAGTGCTTTCCTTCCAAGAATGTTGCAGAATTGAAATACAATGAAACCCAACTTCAAGAAATCAACAAAGAAACACACTTCTACACTGACAGAAAAGAGAAGAAAGTACCCGAAGACGTTCTTGACAGATATCAGTATTCAAAGTATATCTTGGATCCAAACAAATTCAAATTCACAAAGATTGTACGTGTATTAGCCTACATTCAAAGATTTATTCATAACATCAGATATCGTATCAAGAAGATTCCAACACCACTTTTTGGCCAATTGAATGACAATGAGATCACAAAGGCGAGAAATTATTTTTTCAAGAAAACATCAGCAGAATTAGAAAAGTTTCTTCCAGCTACAAAATATCAGAATATTGCCATCAAGAAAAATGGAATTTATATGTACACTGAACGTATTCTCGCTGACTCAGAGATGACAATTGTCGGGAGATATACAAGCACTATGAAAGATCTCTCAACGACTACATTTTGCGTTCCAGTAATTGACTCAAAATCTCCAGTTGCCTTTAGCATTGTTAATGATGTCCATTGGAACGATGCAACAATACAACATGCCGGCATCAAGACAACATTCAGGATGGTAATAAAATCTGCTTACATCATTGACGGTAGATCATTAATGAAACTTGTCAAGAGGAATTGTGAAAGATGTAGATATCTTGACAAAAGAACTGTCGAGGTGGCAATGGGTCCAGTACCACACAATACGTTAACTATAGCACCAACATTTTACTTCACGCAAATCGATTTGTCTGGACCTTACAAGTCAGCGAAGGTTTGGTTGGTAATCTACTGCTGCTGTGCAACATCTTCAGTATATATTAACGTCATGGATGACTACTCATCTCAAGGCTTCATCAATTCATTCCTGAGATTTTCATCTATCAATGGCTTTCCGAAGAAGGTCAAGTCGGATGAGGGAAGTCAATTAGTCAGCAGTTTCAAAGATATGAAAATTGATTTTCAAGATATTAAATCCAAACTATATCGAAACCAAGCAATAGACTTCCAGATTTGTCCTGTTGGAGGCCATAACATGAATGGAAAGGTTGAAAGGAAAATCAAAGAAATAAATCATTCAATTGAAAAAACTTTACAAAACGAACGCCTTTCATTACTCCATTGGGAACCTCTAGCATCTGTCATTGCAAACTCAATAAACAATTTACCATTAGCTGTTGGAAGCATCAAAGACTTTGAGTATTTGGATCTAATCACACCCAACAGATTAAGACTCGGTAGAAATACTGAACGTAGTCCAGTTGGAGAGATGATTGTTACTAGCAATCTAAACCAAATTCAAAAGGAAAACTCGAAGATATTTCAATCTTGGTTTGAAGTTTGGCTTTTATGCCCTGTTCCCAAACTCATGGCTCAGCAAAAATGGTTTAAAAGTGACACAAACATTAATGTTGGAGATGTGGTGATTTTTACGAAAGAAGTATCGAGTCTTTTACCAGTATACACAAATGGAATGATTATTGATAAAGAAATTGGGGCCGACGGCAAAGTGAGGAAAGTGACAGTAAAATACAAAAATGAAAACGAAAAAGTGTATCGAGAAATCAGACTTGATGACCGAATTGGTAGAAATGGCAAAAACTGTTGACTTAAGTCATATGAAATAGGAGACATTCATGCGTGGCGGAGTGTAGGATTCACAAATCTGTTTTTACAAAAAATTCCTTCAAAACATTTCCAAAAAAAAACTTATTTATTGACATTTAAAAAAATATATATCATCAAAAATAATTACTGTTGAAATTTAATTACTCTATAATTGCTTTATTATTAAATTATGTAGATATTTTTTATATGACATGAGATTTATAAAAATTAATGATTTGCGCATTGTGTATATTTCTTCAAGTTCAGAGGAAGAATTTATGCCTCTTAGGAATTGTATAGAACAGTATAAAAAAGCCAGCATTTCCTATCTTTCTAAGCTGTTCTAAAAAGCTCTTTGAGGGCTTCAAGACTTCAGTTCAGTCTTCAATTCAAGTTTGCATACTAAATCTATGCTGGTATCAACTTCAACTATCAACTATCTATCTTCATCAGTCAAGTCTTATACTTTTCAAGTTTCAATTCATTCATTCACTTATTTTGGCCAGCTGGTAAGGTATAATTTATTATATCGTATTAATGTTTAGTTTATGTATTTTGTAAATGTCCATCATCAATTATTTATTCAAAATTGTACAATATTATGTTTCAAAACATGATTTCAAATAAGTAGTTCGCTAAGTGAATATTAGAAGGTAAACAAGAACCACTAAGATACTGACGAGCTTTCTCTTCTCACTGGAAGCATAGTCATTTATCATCAAAATTCGAATTCCATCCAACAAATCGTTAGCAGATATTATTGTATGTCGTTATGGAAGAAAAATTCTTAAACTAGTTAGACAGCTTGAAACAGAAGAATTTAAGTACTGTAAATTATTGCTTGATATTACATTTTTAAATACATGTTTGCAAAATGATTTAATACCAAATTTTTTGCGTTTCAATGAACTCACTGTTATCTGATGAAAACAAATTTCAAAAATTAACAATTGAGCCTGGCACAAAGAGTTAAATGTTGTCATAAACCAACAAAAGCATATTGGCACTTTTTTGAAATCTTTGAAAGATAAAAAGTTGATTGACGAAATCCTTTACAACAAATTGGTACCCATCGGTTCCAAACCAGGGAGACTGTACGGATTATGTAAAGTACATAAACAGTGTGTTGACAACTGTCCACCTTTTAGACCAATTTTATCGGCGATACAAACTACCAGCTACAGTCTCGCTAAACACCTTGTAAAAATTTTAACACCCATATCATCCAATGAATATACCGTCAAAGACTACTTTCAGTTTGCAAATGAAGTATGTACATACGATAGCAACTTGGTAATGGGAAGCCTTGATGTTGAGTCATTATTCACAAACATTCCACTTGACGAAACGATCAACATCTGTTTATCTTTGCTGTATAATGACTGCAGATTAGTCAATGGAATAAAGAAACAAGATATGAAAACTCTGTTAGAACTAGCACTGAAAGAGTTGTTTTTCATGTTTGATGGCGAATGTTATAAGCAAATTGATGGTGTTGCCATGGAGTCTCCTTTAGGCCCTGTATTGGCTAACATATTTCTCTGTTATCATGAAAAACACTGGTTGAATAATTGTCCGGTTCTCTTCAAAGCTGTTGTATACAAACGTTACATTGATGATATATTTGTGTTGTTTTGATCCACGCGTGATATTGAACTATTCACCAATTATATGAATAGGCAGCATGTGAATATCCATTTTACTTATGAATATGAATGCGAGTCTAGCCTACCTTTTCTAGACATTTTTGTACATCATAACAAAACTGGCTTTTCAACAAGTGTATATAGAAAATCTACTTTTAGTGGCGTTGTTTACACGAACTTCAAAAGTTTTGTATTTGACGGATTAAAAATCAGTTTGGTACATTCACTTCTATTCAGATATTTTTGTATTGTGTCAGACTTTTCTGCATTCCATAATGAGGTTGAACAATTGAAAATCATGATGTCTAAAAACGGCTATCCGAGGTATATGGTTGATAACTGTGTGAAGAATTTTTTGAGCAGGACTCTTGACAAAACTCGAGAAACTCTTTTTACTGTACCGAAGAAAGAATTATTAATAACTTCGCTGTTCCTAGGCAATAATTCTATAGAAACACGCACAAAGTTATTTAAGCTCTTCAAGAAACACCTACTTTTTGTTAAATTAAAAATTGCTTTCCGTTCATCTGTCACTCCCGCCACTCTTTTTCAATTAAAAGATCGCACAAGCAAGATTCTTCAATCTGGCTTAGTTTATAAATATAAGTGTAGTAGCTGCAACGCTACTTATATTGGTAAAACCATCCACCATTTTAAAGTCAGAGCTTGTGAGCATCTTGGAGTTTCTCCATTAACTGGAAGAGAAGTTCAAAGGTCATCCCGACAGTGATTTCCGATCACATGCTAGTGAGTAATCATGCTGTTGATTTTGATGACTTTGAGATCAATTGTAAGGAGGACAATAACTTCAAATTGGAAATCAAAGAGAGCTTAATGATTTCTCGTGAAAAGCCACTGTTAAACAGAACGATAACATCAGCACCATTGCATTTATTTTAACATTTATTGATTTATTTATATTCCCTTAGGATGTTTGTAATTTATTTTCTTGATTTTAAGTTAGCTGTAAAAAGTTTCAAAAGATGACATGACGATGCTTCCAGCGAGAAGCAAAAGCTCGTCAGTAACTTAGTAGTCCTTGTTTACCTTCTAATATTATATTTCAGTTTGAACACTTGCACAACTTCAAATCAGCATTGTTACAAATAGCCCCAAATCAAACGCAGTTTGCGGAAACCACAGTAATAAGTCAATAAAATAAAGCGAAGAAGGAATATTTCAAAGAAAATTGGATATAATTACCTCCTGGATTTAAATACTTAAAAACTCTTGTAACTGCTGAAGTAAGCATTTTCAATACATGGTTCTTATATCATTTTGAATTGTCTTTTAGTGTTCTTTCAAAATATGTTAAGTTTTAGCATTTTTTAAATGGTCAATTTTTTCCTGACCGTTGCTGGGCCCAAAGGGTCATTTTGCTTAAAATCGGGGTGACCATGAATTTTTCAGAAGCGTGGCATGGGCAAAGCTGATTGGCACCTATTTGATGAGGATTTTTCAAAAGTCGACACAAGCTCTGCTCAAAATGGTAACGGAACCCAGGATTTTGCCTCTACCTGGAAGAAATAGTTAGTTGTGCAAATAGAATTTGAACCTATGAATCACGCAATTTCTTTTCATACGAGTCATCTTTGAAAAGAAAGCAATAGCTGTTGCAGAACTTTCTGTAGTGTTGTAAATAAAACCAGGTTGATTTTTTAATTTGTTTGATATTATTCCATTCCATAGATTTTGGACATGTTATAGAAAACTAGATACTTCTACCAAAAGATATGAAAAAGTTAAAGAGAATTATTGTACCTGAGATGAAAGATCTTTCCGTAATGCCAAAAGTCATATTTCAAAAGAAAGCAATAGCTGTCACAGAAATTTACATGCATTTTCAATACCCAACCCATTTGTAAATAAGGATGTAAGTAGTCACCTTTACGAGCGCAAAAGTTCTACCTTCTCCTTTCCACTACTGTAAATTTTAAGGTAGCCTAAAATATAGTTAACTAATTATCACTACAGTTGGCTCCTAATTAGAAGTCTTCTATTATCTAAAGATATAAATTACTTAAATTACATAACATCAGATTAAATTACCTAAATTACATTACACCAAATTACATCATAACACTGTTTCAAAAGCTCATTACTAATAAAAGTTTATTTGAAAAACATACTTAAAAAACTTTGGTATAATATTTGCAGGTTCAGAATATTGCTGCAGACTGGCAGTATAGAAATTCTTTTGATAGCAAAGACTGGTTGCATCACAGACTGCAGCTTCTGTTACAATACCACATAAATTACATAAAAAAACATCATTCAAATTGATATCCAAGACTTAAAGGAAACTGTACCAGAAATTCTGCCAATGAAATGAGCTGAGTTGAAATTCTTAACGAAATCAGAAATTCTCGAGCAATCTTGCGTGATTTTCATGTCCTCATAATAGACAATAACCGTATGACAATAAATATAGATCTAATAGTTCAATTTTATCAACGTACTTTAGAAGAGAAAGAAATAATGTAGCATAAACATGCATAATTACTTGCTCCTCCGAGGTTCACCCAATAACATTTCCTAGAAGTATGACAGTCAGCAATATCTGATAAGTTGTTTTTTTTACGTTGTAGGTTGGAACTGGCCCAAAGTTAATCAGAGTTAATCTGGACAATGTAAGACAAAAAGCTCAAGCAAGTTTTTCAGCAAATCATAATTTGAAAATACCTACGCTGTCTTGAAAGTCTTGAGCTAAAAAGAAACAGGATGTCACAATTAGTAGAATGCAACAGACATGACAGTTAAATCAACTAACAAGTTTGAAATATAATGTAGAAATACACTATGGAAAAAATTATAAACTTATTAAAATTGTCAATTTGATTAAAAAAGCTTCCAATATAACGCACTTACTAAACGCCTCATGTCCTTCTACTGTGGAGGTACCTTCACAAAAAGAACAAGATCAATAGGAAGAAATAAAATATAAGGCAAAATGTTGTTTCGATCAACAAAGGCAAAGCTCATAGTTGTCAAAGTACGAATTAGAAAAATACCTTGAAATCAAAAACATTTACAAACAATCTACCTTTACTAATCTCATCAGCATAATACTGAAGAAAACCTTCCCTGTCCTTTAAAATGATCGATTTATTTAATCATTAAAATGAATATTTACACTCGACCATTCAAAGATAGGATTTTCTGCAGTGCATTTTCTAAAAGTCACTTTTTCGTACAAATGGCCAACTAAATCAACCCAATAAAAGGTCATTGCTGGACAAATCATTTTAGATTCTAAAAATCTGACGATTCGTGTTTTGTGATTCCTATTTTGTGTCGATTTACTGATTTCTTTTACACATAATTGCCCAATATCTCAAAAATAATGTTATTTTTAAGTTTTATTAGATTGTTATCACAATAGACATAACTAAGAATATTTGTGAAGGAAACAATATAGCTAGTTGGAACAACAAAATCAACTCCAATATGAATCTTTTCAAAAAAGTATTAGAATTTATGATCAGTCCACCAAAAAAAAAATATATATATAGTATGAGGAGCTTCACCCTCAAACATAGATGTCAGTATTCTTTCAGTAGAAAGAGTGTAGACAGGGAAATGAATGAGTATGTATGTAGATAGATGAGAAAGAAAAGTGTTGAAAGGTAAATGAATGAGTATATATATAGGTGTTGAACCTCGAATTTCTTCAACAGAAATTTTTAGCGACATTAAGGTTACTGAAAGGTAAATATCATGAAAAATCACTTTTTTCGATTTTTATATTAAATGATAGAGTATGAATTTAACTTTTTACTGGAAAAAAATTGAATGCTGTTCTTCACTAGAAATAGGGAAAGTTTTAGATCTTTGCATCATAATATTTCATTTTCCTAAGAAAACTTATTTCTGTTGCCGTGACAACATCTAATAGCTATAAATGTAACAATGCTCCACCGTAGTGCTTTCAAAAATTAATTTACTTTTTTTTGAAATTCATTTCAAAGCGAAAAAAGAAATTCTTTGTATAAAGTTCTCATTGTGTATTTTTATGAGAAACATGTGGTGGAAACGTTAAAAATTTTCTTCTATTAATTTAAATAACAAAGAAAACGAAATAACATATTGAATAGCCTTTTTCACAGCTGATAGAAAGATTTTCATATGAAGAAAATTTAAAACTTCGTATCTCAAAACGATTTTTTTGACAGTTTTGAAACTTATGTTCCCTCTCACTAGATGTGTACGAACACACCTTTAGCGAATTATGGCTCTTCTGAAAGAGGAGTCTTTCCTGTACAAAACGGGACTACACTTTTTATAATAAGTTTTTTATAAAGAAGTTATCCAATAATTAAGTGACAGAGGTGTCTGCGTAGAAAAAAGTTGGACTTTTCCCAAGATTTCTCAATTTCTAAATCCTTAAAAAAAATTTTGTAGTTCCGTTTCCTAGAAAAGGTCCCCATGATTGTGTGTGTAACGTTTAATAAAAAACGCAATCGAAGATAAGCGTGAGGAGGGAACGTAAAGAAAAACACATTTCTGTAAATTTTACGAAAAATTGAATTCCAAAAAGAAAATGAATTTCAAAACTGGTATTGAAAATGTATATCCTTTCAATATCATTCAATCATTTCCCAAAATTTTATTTCAATTTTTAAAGAAAGTAGACTTTGCAAACGTCTTCATGAAACCTGTCAGTAACCTTAACAAGCTTGCAAAACTCTGACTCTAAGAAGTAAGCCAAAGAAATGAGAAAAATGAATTGTAAACTAAAATGGCATTGCAAAGTTAAATATCAACCTGTTTGTCTGTATGCGACAGTATCTAATGCTTCTACAAAATCTTCTTCAAAAAGATCACAAGAGCAAGAAAATAAATTCTTGACCCTCTTCATTTAAAACCCAGTGAATTTTGAAAATAACTATTGATTTCTTTTTTAAGCGATTCTTTTCTTCGTAGTCATCTGGTAAAACAAATGAATTTTCATTACTTTTTAAGATCTCGAATTCACATGACACAGTTGTATCGAGTTGAATGTCAGCCTAGATATGATGAAAAGAATCGATTGATAAAAAATTAGTTTAAGACATAAATTCTAGACGTGTGAACTTGACTTGTGTTATTGTGAATAAAGTTTATTTACTGATTATATACTTGATACTATGTTAAAAAAAATAATTACTGAAAATCGAGAGGCAACGCAAGTAACTTTAGACAAATTTAAATATGAAAACAAAACGTATTGTGAAATCTCTTGATTAATTTTAAACATTTAATTCAAACAGCATAATTTTAACAGTTTTGTAGCCCCAAATCAAATTACTGAAAAAGAACTTAAAAAGGCTTTCTCTTCACTAAAAATTAATAAAAGTCCTGGTCATGATGAAGTAACATCAACATTAGTAAAAGGGAGTTATGTCGAGTTGATTCGACC
>JANSTP010275936.1:0-10028 GCA_025330745.1 Cladonema radiatum | reverse complement strand
AATATAGTTGGATTTTATTACTTTTTGATCAAAAACTACATGTACTTTTCCAACTTTAAATAGATACATGAAATAAAATTCCATCGTTCAATAGGGTATAGAGGACCAAATCTGTGGAACAATATTATCTAAAAACGATAGAATCAAAATTTAAATTCAAAAAACTTATTAAAACTCTTTCACAAAATGAAAGAAATCCTTTTCAGTTCTTTTAAAATGCAGGTTTTTTAAATCGATCTTCCTTCAAAAATACGATTTTTAGATAAAAAATACGAATGTGAGAGTATCGATTTATAGGGCTTAGTGACAAGGCACTTTTGCCTTCTTCAAGTCCTGCCTTTCTTTCCACATCCATTATGCTTTGTAAAGAAACTTATTATTTCAACTATAATGTGATTGTAAATAAATTATAGTTAAGCATGTTGTGTAAAGAAAGTGAAATGAAAGAGAAAAAAAAAATCGTACCGTCGTACCGTCGTTCCGTCATTCTGGCGTTCAATCGTTCTGCCATTCCGCTATGCCGTCTTTTACGGTAACCCATTTTGGGTGTAAGGTCCAGGACAATCACGCATTAGACAAACGTGGGCCATATATTTAGTACTTAATATACTATATCCTTACTATACTATATCTTTCCTATCCTAAATCCTTACTACCCTATAACCTTACTATCCTATATCCGTAATATCCTAGTATCTGCACTATCCAATATCCGTCGTATCTTATATCCTTACTATCCTTGTATCCCTACTATCTAATATCCTTACTATCCTATATCTTTACTATCCTAGCATCAATACTATCTAATATCCATAGTATATATCCTTACTATCCTAGTATAATTACTATCCAATATGCTTACTATCCTATATCCTTACTACCCTATATCCTAACTGTCCTATAACCTTACTAACCTAGTATCTGCACTATCCAAAATCTACCGTATCCTATATCCTTACTATTTCTGTATTTTTTCTCCTTTTTCGAAAACACCAAATGGTCATATCTCAAGAAGTAAAAGGTATTTTTCTATAAGATTTTTAGAGTATGCTCAAAACTAACATTTCTATCGAACGAGCAAATAAAATATTCTGAGAGAATGTACCTTTAACTGTTATCAATATTATAAGGACTAAATGAAAACTATAAATTGAAGAGCTCTCGCTCCAAACAAGGAGTATAATCACGTCTTTTTTTTATAAGAAATAAAAAATCTAGGGCTAAGTTCCCAGGGCTTCCATCTTAAAGGGACATTCCCGCTAATTTTTTTATTATCCTGATAAGGTCCTTTTACTTTGCAAATCACAACCCTGGGGTTTTAGGTTTCACAGTTTCTTACTTACGAAGATATGGTGGGTTTTATTTTGAACAGATGTCCGTCGTGTCGTATTTTTGGAAAAATGTATACAACACATTTTCAAAAAATATCTTTAAACTTTCTACTAAAACGTTTCTTGATGGGCTTTCTAGATGATTTTGACATAAATAACGCTCTTCATTTACATTTTTTACTCATCTTAGGCACAAAGTCACTTCAAAATAAAAAATGTAAACACGGCACGTCGGCGAGGTGAGGCTCACCTTTGGAATGTAAACATAGTAATATCTAATCAACCAAAATTAGTTAAACTCTCAAATTTTCAGGATCTTTGTATTTTTATACGTTCTTTCGAATAAGAGAATAAAAAAATCGGCGGGAATGTCCCTTTAACCCCTCTCTGTGGGTAGCCTAGTTAAGGTACAGCTTCCAATTTTAGAGCTTGGTCACTTATTTCAGAAATCAGTTGTGGTCCAACTTAAATAGGAAAAACTTTGATAGGCCAGTGAAAATCATTCATAAAAATTAGTCCTGCCCAGTGCTTTTGCGGCCTATAACAATGGAAGCAAGGTGAAAATAATTGCATATTTCCACAGCCTAATAAAGGTATCTTTAAAATATTTCAACCACATAAGTTTTGGACACACCACCAGACTACTGAGGCAAGGGTGTAAAGAAAACGTGAGAAGATAAGAGGTAGCCCGGTACGATAAAAAACCTACCGGGTCAAAGTTAGACTTTAGGAATACAAGGTGCTTTCTTGGAATAAGCATACTGAAAAGTTAGGATATAAGACATTGTGGATATGAGATAGTCAGGATGTAGGATAGTAAGGACAGTAGGATAGTAAGGATATGGGATGGTAACGATATAGGATACTATGGATATTGGATAGTACGAATACTAAGATAGCAAGGATATTAGATATTAAGGATATTGGATAGTAGAGATACTAGGATAGTAAGGATATATGACATTAAGAATATAGGATAGTAGGGATACTACGATAAAAAAGATATAGGATACTATGAATATTGTATAGTACGGATACTAAGATAGTAATGACATAAGATGCTAGGGATATTTGATATCAGTTATACTAGGATAGTAGAGATATAGGATATTAAGGATATTGGATAGTAGAGATACTAGGATAGTAAGAATATAAGATACCACAGATATTGGATAGTACGGATATATGATAGTAAGGATATTAGGATAGTAAGGATATACGATAATATAGATATAGGATAGTAAGGATACTAGAAGAGTAAGGATATAGGATGGTAAGGATATAGGATATTATGGATATTGAAGAGTACAGATACTAGGATAGTAAGGATATAGGATATTAAGGATACAGGATACTAGAGATATTTGATATCAGGAATAATGGGATAGTAGGGATATACAATAGTAAGGACTTGGATAGCAGAGATACTAGGATAGTAAGCATATAGGATATCAAGGATATTAGATAGTAGGGATACTAGCATAGTAAGGATATAGGATATCAAGGATATTAGATAGTAGGGATATTAGCATAGTAAGGATATAGGATACTAGAGATATTTGTTATAACGGATACTAGGATAGTTGGGTTATAGGATAGTAAGGATATTGGATAATAGGGACATAGGATAGTGAGAATTTTAGATAGTACGTATACTAGAATAGTAAGGGTATAGAATAGTAAAGATATAGGATAGTAAGGATATCGGGCAGTAGGGTAATAGAATTGTAAGGATATAGGATAGTATGGATACTAACATAGTAAAGATATAGGATAGAAATAATATAGGATAGTAAGGATATTGGATAGTAGGGATACTAGGAAAGTAAAGATATAGGATACTATGGATATTGGATAGTACAGATACTAGGATAGTTTTTTTTTTTTTTTTTTTTTTAATGACAAGTATAAAATATTACATTATATAACAGAACATAATTATATACAAAATGATACACACATATATAAAAAAAAGTCTAATAAGAAACAATTTCACCTATTAGTACTTAAGTCAAAGGGAAAACCGAAAAAAGATCGTGAGATCTTATCGTTGGCAACCTTGTTGTTTCTGCGAATATGATGTCCAGAAGCTCTTAGAGAAATTATATGGTCAGAAGAGCGTTTTTTAGAATTAGTTACCTATATTCTTGTGTGTTGAAGGCTTCTATTACATTTCCTAGTTCAGTTATATAAGTTTTAAGTTTGTTTTTGAAAGCACTATATGTCGGACTACTTTTTATAGTTCCTTCATACCGTTTAATATGTATTTGTTCCATAAATGTGGTTTCCTAAAGTCGATACAGAACTGTCGGTAAGATAGTTTAAATAATGGTTCCGCTATCAAATCATTATTTCTTAGAGTATACTTATTTGGAGGTCGACTTTCGAAAATTTCATTGAAAACGTCTGGTGCATCACTAATTTTGACATAGGATATGATACATGATATTTTGATATAGGATATTAAGAATATTAGATAGTAGGGTTACTAGGATAGTAAGGATATAGGATAGTAATGATATGGCGCAGTAGGGATAATAGGATAGTAAGGATATAGGATGTAAAGGATATTGGATAGTAGAGATGCTACGATAGTAAAGATACATGATAAAAAGGATATTAGATAATAGAGATACTATGACAGTAAGGATATAGGATACTGTGGATATAAGATATTAAGAATATAGGATATTAAAGATATAGGATAGTAAGGGTTTCGCATATTGAGGATACTAAGATAGTAAGGATAATAGATAGTAGGGATAGTAGGATAGTAAGGATGTAGGATAGTAAAGATATATCGCATTAGTGATATAAGATAGTAAGGTTATAGGATATTATGGATATTGAATAGTATAGATACTAGTATAGTAAGAATATAGGACAGTAAGGATGTAGGATACTAGGATAGTAGGGATATTGGATAGTAAGGATATTGGATAGTAGAGATACTAGGATAATAAGGATATAGGATTATATGGATATTGGATAGTATGGAAATTAGGATAGTAAGGATATAGGATACAGTGGATATTGCATAGTTTTGATACTAGAATAGTAAGGATATAGGATAGTAAGGTTATAGGACAGTAAGTAGATAGGATAGTAAGGATATTGGATAGCTGGGATACTAGGATAGTAAAGATATACGATACTATAGATATTGGATAGTATTGATACTAGGATAGTAAAGATATAGGATACGATGGATATTGGATAGTATTAATACTAGGATGCTAAGGATATTAAGGATATAGGATAGTAAGGATAGGATACTAAGGATACTAGGATAGTAAGAATATGGGATAAAATGGATATTGGATAGTACGGATACTAGGATAGTAAGGATATAAGATATTAAAGATAATGGATAATAAGGATATAGCATAGTATGGATGATTAATATCTATATGTAATTTGCGTAGAGTAACTCTCCTTTTATGGAAGTGAGCACTCCTTATTTGGAAAGCGAAAGTGAAATAGAAGATATTCATTGGTTAAATACTGTGTTAAAGAAAAGTCCATCAGAAAACGTCAAAAAGTTTTCGAGTGAAACCACTCCAATGTTCTCCTGACGACTTACGATTTCCGTATGAAACTTTCCGTATAGAAAACAGGGAATAATTGCAATGGGAAAAATTTTCTATAACTTTACCTGTACTTTTCCTTTAGTGAACAAACTTGGTACATGTATATCCGAAATGGCCCTGCACATTTAGGCCCAATTTTGACAGTTTGTTACTATGGCAACAGCTTACGAGATCATTAGAAGATTAATTTTAAAAATGCTCTGTAACTTCACCTGTTCTTTGTCTTTAGACCAAACTACAATCGTGGTCAAAAATATTGGAACAATTTCGAACTTTTTCAGTATAACTCTGCACCACAAGCGATAATTGAAAGGAGATAATTTTACATGGCCAGACAGCGATTTATCGCGCGATTTATCTATATGAGCCTTGAGCCTTGGGTGAATGGGTAAATGGGTGAAAACCACCCAGCTCCCTTCTTGGCTGTTTTTGTAGCTGTTTAGGGGCGCTACAAAGGGGAATCACCAAAATTGGCATTTCGCGATTTCGTTACTCAAAAATATCATGACAAATGGGAAGTCAAAATCTGAAAAATGCTCAGTTTTACCCTGAATTCCAAATATTTTTGTCCACGATTGTAGGTACACATATACATCAAATGGTTCCAAAAATCTTTAGGCCAATTTTTGACAGTTGGTTGCTATGGCAACGGCCTATGACGTCATTAGAAGGTCCATTTCGGAAAACTATTATAACTTCTTCTATATTTTGCCTTTAGCAACTAAAATGGTTAATTTTTGAAATTTTTTATAACTTTACCTGTAATTTCCATTTTGTAACCTATTTTGGTACACATATAATTCAAGTGGCCCTGATAGTTTTAGGCCGATATTGACGGTTGGTTGCTATGACAGCTGCCTATCTTTTACCTTTTTTCTCACCTTTTTTAAATAACAGATAGCACATTTTCAGCAAGGAATCGCGTAGCGATTTTTGTTCTTAATCTGAGATAGCAGGAATATACGACGCTTCAGCGTTGTGTGATGCTTTTTTAAAAAGGAGATTAATTATTTTAATTCTGTTAACATCGCAATGATCTATGACTTTATAAGTGCAGTAACGTTTATAAAAAAAATTTTGATCAGAGGACCAACAATCTAAAACATGTCTTAGAGGTATTAGAACATTGATATAGGTAAAGGATCGCGTAGCGATCTGGGACTGCTTTAGCAGGCCAATACGATGCTGCGTGCTCCGTGTCTCTGTCTTGATGAGAAAGCTTCTTGGTTCATCTAGCTTTTTCTCGATCTTGGCTTGCTCCCATTTTCCGTTTTTGATGTATCTCACTTGTTGTCCTTCCACCATTTCTTCAATATTTTTCGTATGTTGGTCATAATACTTCTGTTTGTCTTTCTTATCTTTTCTTTTCAGTTGAAACTCTTCATGATCGATTGTCTTGACTCTAAGTTTTGTTTGACTAGCAAGAATGATTGATCGTAATTGTCGTACAAAGGCAAGTTCTGCTGGAGACTTGTAGCCATCAACTGGAGTAGTTCTTGCTTCAAGCATGCTCAGATATGGATCTTTGTTATCTTCTTTAGCTTTCTCTAATAAATCTTTCACAATTTGCACCGTCTTCTCTGCTAATCCATTTGATCTGTGATATTCAGAGCTGCTTGCCACATGGCCGAAACCCAATTCTTTTGCAAATATTTTGAAATTGGCTGATGAGTATTGAGGTCCATTGTCACTTCTGAATGTTTCTGGTATTCCCATCCTAGACAGCATGTGTTTGATCCTTTTGATTACCACCTTCGACTCAGTCTTGTATAGTCTATCGATGTCCCAATATCTGCTGTAGTAGTCAACTACAAGTAAAAATGTTTGATCATTCCAGGAAATAAATCAGACCCAGCCATTTCAAAGGGATATTCTGGTATGTTTGTTGACATCATTGGCTCTCTCGTGCTATTTCTTTGATTATGCTGGTATGTTGTGCATCGAGTGATCATTTCTTCGATTTGCTGATTGATCTGTGGCCAAAAGACTGTCGATCGAGCTCTGTTGTTTGTTTTTTCCATCCCCATGTGTGCTTGATGGAGTTGTTGTAGAATGTCTTTCCTCATGACTGTGGGAATAATGATTCTTCTCCCCTTTAATATGATTCCATTGACGATTGCTAGTTCTTCTTTGTACGTCCACAATGGTTTTGCACTTCCTGAGACGTCATGTCTGTTTTTCGGCCATCCATCATTTATGTATCCTGCAACTAATTGAAGAACTGTGTCTTTGCTTGTTTCTTCTTTTATTTCTTTTGCATCTTCTGACTTGAAACTGGAACATTCGACTATACCATGTGCAATTGAGCATCTAGTTCCTCGTCTTGTATATCTTCGTTTGAATCTTTCGGGTGAGCTCTTGACAGTTCATCTGCTAGAATGTTTTCTTTACCAGCCAAGTACACAAGATTGATGTCGTACTTTTGTAAAGCTAGCAGCATCTTCTGCAATCTTGGAGGTGAGTTGTGGAGGCCTTTCCTCATGATAGCTTGAAATGGTTTGTTGTCACTCTGAATTGCACTCTTTTTCCATAGATGTATTGGTGAAATATTTGGCATCCAAAAACTACGGCAAGGATCTCTTGTTCAATCGGAGCATAATTTGTTGCGTTTCTGTCAGTGATTTTGAAGCGTAGGCAACTGGTTTGTTTCCTTACAGTAGAACAGCTCCTACACCAGTTTTGCATGCATCTACTTGAATCTTTACATCTTTCTTCACACCATAAAAAGCGAGATAATTCTTGGAGAGCAGTTGCTGTTTTAAATTGTTGAAAGCTTCTGAGTGTTCCTTCTTCCATTCCCATGGTGTGTCTTTCTTCAACAGGTTTCTCAGTGGTGCTGTTAAGTCTGACAAATTTGGAATGAATTTCCCAACAAAGCTTATCATTCCAAGCAATCTTTGAAATCTTTCTTGTCCTCTGGAACTGGCATTCCTGAAATACTTTTCACTTTGCTTGCGTCTGGTTTGATTCCTTCGTGTGACAAAATGTGACCAAGGTTAACTAATTCTTGAGTCTTGAATTGGCATTTATTTATGTTGAGTGTCATCCCAATCTTTTGAGCTCTTTCTAAGCATTTGATGATTGCAGTGTTATGGTCTTCATCCTCTTTTCCCCAAATCAAAATATCATCAATGTCTGTTTCAACTTGTTGCATATCATCAAAACTTTCAGTTATTCTTTTATGGAAAACGTCTTGAGCTGAATGTATTCCATATGGTAGTCTTCTGTACTGGTACCTCCGAAATGGTGTGTTGAAGGTCATGAGTTGAATGCTCTTGTCATCTAAGGGTATTTGCCAGTATCCTTTGTTTGGATCTAATTTTGTAAGCAGCTTGGCACCACTCAGTCGACTTGATATTTCTTCAAATGTTGGCAATTGATAGTATTCTCTCTTTATTGCTTGATTTAAGTTACTTGGATCAAGACAAATTCTCAAATCACCGCTGGGTTTTTCTACAACCACCATCAAATTCACCTACTCTGTTGGATGACCCACTTTTTGGATAACTCCGTTCTCTTCCATGCTTTCAAGCTCTTGCTTTACTTTGCTTTGTAAGCTTGCTGGTACTTTTCTTGATGGGTAAATGACTGGTGTTATGTTTTCTTCAACTTGATTTCATGTTCCGGCTTCATGTGTCCTAATCCTGTGAAAAGTGCTGGATACATTCGGACAATTGTCTTCTTCAGCTCATCGCCTGTTTTTCCTGCTATCATCTTGGTCTTTTCTTCTTGACTGCATATTGTGTCTTTCTCTTCTTTCACTCCATCTTCTTTGGAATTTGAATTGACTGCATTCAGAATTTTGATGATTCCCAAATCTCTGCAGGTCTGTAGAGACAGTACTGTATTGCTGTCTGTGTCGGCAATGTAAAATTTTCCTTCTTCTGCATCTCAAAACACAACTGTTGTTTTAATCTTCCCTTTAATTGGAATGCTGGAACAACCATAGCCGCATAGGTTAGTTGATGTTGTCATTATGGTGCTTTTGAATCTCAGCTGCTCGTATATTCTAGATGGCATAACATTGACTTCTGCTCCAGTGTGGAGTTTAGCTTTGACTTTTCGATTATTAATCTCGACTATTGTAAATGCTTCTGATGGTTTGTTAGCATTCTCTGACTTGGCTTCTTCAATGAGGAATTCTTCATCTTGCTTGACTGCTTCATGCACTTGTTTGATTTGACAACAGCTTGCCAAATGATTTTTCTTCTTGCATTTGTGACATTCCTGCCCATAAGCAGGGCATTCCTTTGGTTTGTGTGTTCTTCCACAATATGTGCATTTCTTTTCTTCTTGATTGGTTGAATTTTCTTTCCCTTTTTTGCTGCTTTTTACTTTTCTTCTTCGATCTGTTTGAAACTTTGCTTTGTTTTTGCTGACTGCACTAATTTCCTTCTCTGTGATGATCTCTTGCATCTGCTTATTGGTGATCTCCTCTGTTCGACATATGTTGATTGTCTTTTGTAGTGTCAGTGCAGCTCCTTTCCGTAGAAGTACATCCCTCACTTTATCTGATTTGATCCCGTCGACTATCTATCTTGTAAAGTAACAAACTGTCATGTAATTCTTGAAATTCACATGTTGCTGCAAGATTCCTCAGGGATGTCAAAAACTTGTTGAAGATTCATCTTGTTGGTTCTTCCAGAAGAATTTTCTTCTTTCTACAATCAAATTCTTCTTTTGTAGACAGTATTCTTCAAACTTCTTGAAAAGATTGTTGACCGTAATATCATTCTCATCTGTTTTGTTCCCCTCAGCATTTGTTTTCTTCTCCCAAAAGTCATGGTGTTGAAAATGTCTCGTCCTTGTTGACCGATCAAAAACAGGAACACACTGTGCTTCTCTTTTCACTCTTCCCATTCATCATTGCTGTCAGATAAAATTCCTTATTTGTTTCAATTTCTTCCAACTGACAACCAGATTTGAAGAGTTGAAATCCATTTCACTTTGCTTCGGCAGTACATGTTCCATTTCTTCTTTTTGTTGGCTTTTTCAAAAACTTTTTCTTCTTCTTCTTCAAGTTTTTGTTGACTTCTGAGCGTCAGCACTCCTGGTACCATGTTATATTAGGATACCAAACAGTAAAATACTAATTCTTATGTGAGCC
>JANSTP010275924.1:0-19243 GCA_025330745.1 Cladonema radiatum | reverse complement strand
ATCCAAACATTATGAACTATTATCAACTTTCGTTTTCAACCCTATGGGAGATTTGGGCCTAAAATTCAAAGGTCCAAAAATGACTTTTGGCAACCCTTTTAAAAATTCTGTCGTTTCTACTAGTTTCTATGCTTCAAAGACTTACTTTTTCTGAAAAAAATAGAAAGTGGTGGGTAACTCCCACTTGGGCTCAGTCATGGGACTGACTAATTGTGGTGCAGATCCAGAGAAGAATCCCTTGGTGATCTAGCAGCTATTTAATGTGAAAAAGCTTTATGGCTAAAATATGATGATTTTATAAAGCTCACAGTTATCAAAGTATGCAAGAGGCCAGTCGTAGCTTCTAAGCATTGTTAACTACTGCCAATACTGAAACATAAAAAAGCTTTAGTACAATCATTTAGAGTTTATTTTAAAATTCTGGCTGCAGGACATGAAGGATACTTTTCTAATATTTTCCGAAATCAAAAGTAACGCGGTAAAAATTAAAAGCTGTAATTTGTGACAAAGAAAGGGAGGCAGTAAGTGGACTACACAAGGATTAGAAAAGGAGCCCAAACCACCGAGCATCATAAATAAACATGGACAAACACAAACCGCTAATTTTTCCATAAAAAATCTTACCCTAGGACATGGCATGGCATGGCCCAGAGCATGGCATTCCATTCTTGCTTAAAAGAGGTTAAGTCGGATAAGATTTGAGCACTGCTCTTTAAAATGAGAAGACGTTTTCGCAAAACAGATTTGAAGTATTCTACAGGAGGCATAGTTAAACGAGGGTGTTCTCTAGAAGCGTCTTTTCGGAGATTGGTGATCGTAATGAAAAAGATTTCATAGAGCTTCACTAAGGCATCGAAACTTTTTTTCAGAGAATAGTAGCGGGTCCTATAACAACTGTCCACCGTGTTGTAGGAACAGCGCCGAGCGACGGGTTTGCAGTTCTGATTAGCAAAGAAAAAGGTCAATAATGTCCTCATAAGCTGGAGAGGAAAAGTAAGCATGTTCTTCATCTCTGAGAATATTGTCACAACTAATACAGGCAGGAGAGTCTAAAACATGTAAGTCAAAAAGTTTTTGTTGTGTATTAAAATTTCTGTGGATCAGCAGATAGCGATCCTGGTGGGCTTTTTTTATTTCGGTTTGACTTGACAAGGTGGAGGAAAGCTTTCCCCAAGTGGCATTGTCAACTTAGGGGAGGCTGTCGTGCCAACGACTGTTCAAACGTTTATTCAAACGAGTATTCAAACGTTAAAACCGATAATTGGTGGTTCAGGTTTTGTTTCAGAAGAGTTTTGCAAAAACCCCTACAGTCCCCTTGTGTCAGAGGAGTTGGGATGACATTGCCATTCCTTTCGTAAGCTGCAGCAGACATTTTGGTGTACGACGTGGTACTGAGCCACGTTGGATCAGATAAGTCCAAGTCCTGAGAATCCTGCATAACAGGGTGGTGAGGTCATCTTGTGCTCTGTCACTGTTGGTAATGGCCTGAAAATAGTCAAGCAAAATGAAAGTTGGGTTGGGGACAGCCAAAAGATCTCCAACAGTCGGGAAATGACTAGACTTCCACAAGGGGATATTTTTATACTTGTTCCAACAGTTCATTTTTCACTGATTTTTTTCTAGATATATTTGATCATGTTTTTATATCTCTATGTTGGCAACATCATATTTGTTTAGTTTCATGTCAATCGTTTTTTGTTCTTGTTTGTGGTGTTTCATGCCGTTCGTTATATTATAGGTTTTACTCCTTTATTCAGAAAAAACGTTTTTATACATTTTTGTTTGTTACTATATTCTTTTATGAGAACTTGCTACTAATAACATCAGGAGATATTGAAACTAACCCCGGGTCTCAGGTCACTAGTAATTGGAGTGTTTTCAATAAAACAGGCTCGCATTTTTACATTTGAATGTAAATAATCTTCCTAAAATAGAAGAAATGGAAAACATTGCTAGTAAATGTAACCCTTCTGTCATTGGAATTATAAAATCTAACCTCGATTCCACTATTGATGATAATGAAATTAGAATAGATGGTTATGAATTAGAATAAATGATGGAAAACGCAGGGGCAGAGGGGTCGCTTGCTATATTCTATCTGATATTTGCCATAGCCAAAAATTTATCTTTTCAAAGGGCGTAGAATATATTATTGTCGATTTATTTCTTCCAAAATCTAAACCCATTACAGTAGGAGTTTTCTATGGGGCACCAAATAACAATAGTTTTCTTGATAAGTTATATGATAATTTCGACTTGAAAAAAATGAAGTGGTGATTTAAACATTGATTTTTGGAGGAATGGTAAATACATTTTTGAAAACAAGAAAACTTCCTTGCTTACATCTGACCCGTTATCTGAATCATTGAAAAAATATAAAGAATTTTGTATGCTCTTTGGCTTACACTCGTATAGCAAGCCATTCATCTACCTTACTAGATCATATCCTTGTTTCAGATCTTTCTAAGGTGTCCCAAAGTGCGGTCATTGATATTGGTCTTTCAGATCACCAGCTTATACATTGTACTAGGAAAGTTATTAAACCTGTCTTCTCCTAACATAATAGCATATCTTTTTGCTCTTTGAGAAATTATGATGTTAACAATTTCTGGTCAGAACTTTCAGAAAATTGCTTTCAAAACTATGAAACTTTTGATTGCATAGACCACACATATGATGATTTCTGTTTAGAGCTTACGGATGTTATTAATAGTACTGCTCCCATGAAAAAAGCTTGGATAAAGAACTGGTTTGATAGCGAAATCGCAGAATGCATATGATGATTTCTGTTTAGAACTTACGGATGTTATTAACAGTACTGCTCCCATGAAAAACGCGTGGATAAAGGACTGGTTTGATAGCCAAATTGCAGAAAGTATTAGTGAGAGAGACAAAGTTTTTAAGAAAACGAAATCTAACAATATTCAGATTAATTTCGATTTGTACAAATAGGCAAAATATAAAACGGCAGGCTAATTCAAGAAAAAAAAGGGATTTTATTAAGAATGAGTTAAATAGAAATCTTTCTAAACCTAATGAGCTTTGGAAGACTAAATATTCTAGGCCTTAAAAAAAATAAATCCCAAAACGCATCTAAGATCGCTCTAAAAACAAATGATGATAAGCTCTGTTTCAATGCGTAGGAAAATTCCATAATATTTAAAGATTATTTCTTCAGCCTAGCTTTTGAATCTTCTCAATGAACTCCCCTCCCCGACAGGCCGTTTCAATATTCTATCTTTGAAAAGTTACTATAAGGATCTAGGAAACATTCAATTCAAGCTCAATTACGTCTGTACTGATGATGTTGGATTGATTTTAAGCAATTTTAAAATAGATAAACCAGGTGGTTTTGATCTTATCCAAGGAAGATTTTTGAAAGATGGTGCCTCTTTTTTAAAAGAACCAATTTCAAAACTCTGCAATCTCTCTATCAAACTGTCTTGTGTTTCCAAAAATTGTAAAATAGCAAAATTGAAGCCTCTCTTCAAAAAACAGTGCAAAATCAGAACCTAAAAATTATAGGCCTATTTCGTTGCTTCCACTTATCTCCAAAGTATTTGAAAAAAGTGATTCATGATCAAACTCGTAAGTTCTTACTACAAAGTAATATTTTTATAAATACCAGTCTGGTTTTCGTTAGCAACATTCAACTGATTGCTGTTTGGCCTTTTTCAGTGACATAATTTTAAGAGGATTTGATAAGGGTATAATGACAGGGATGGTACTTATAGAGCTTCAAAAAGCCTTTGATACTATTGACCACCACATTTTAATTAAAAAATTAGAGCTGCCACATTTTTCTGATCCTACAGTTGAATGGCTTAAATCTTATCTAGACAATAGGTTTTTGGGTGTTTCTTTAGAGAATGAGTTTTCTCAGTTAGGTAATTTGTTTTGTTGAGTTCCTCAAGGGTCAATATTAGGTCCTCTTCTTTTTCTTGTATATGTGAATGATATACCCCAGTTATTAAAAGACCGTAAGATATTGTTATATGCAGAAGATAACTGTCTAGTTATTCAGGGTAAAAACACTAGAGACTACCCTTTCGCACAAATTTTCGGACTGATGTGACTGGTTTGTAGACAAGAAACTCAGCATCCATTTTGGCGAACATAAAACAAAATCAATACTTTTTCGTCCTAAAAGAAAAAGGAACCAAAATGCCCTTAACATTAGTTATAAAGACATAAATATTGCTCCGCACCAGAAAGTAACTTTTTTAGGGTGTATTTTAGATGAAAATTTGAATGGCGAAGCGATGGCCCTAAATGTAATTAAAGAAAATTAATTCAAGGTTATCTTTTTTATATCGCAAGGAAAAAATTTTAACACCCAATCTAAATCTGTGATTCAACCACATTTTGGCTATCCCTATCTAAATAAGGCCTACAAAAAAGCTGCAAATATCTCAAAACGAATGTGCCAGGTTCTGTCTCACCTTAACTTCTAGATTTCATATTGGTTTTGTGAGTTTTAAGAAAATAAATTGGCTTCCTATTCAAGAAAGTTGTTCACAAATGGTTAATGTAAATGTTTTCAAGTTCTTAAATGGTCTATCCCCCAAGTATATGGATGAAGTTCTAAACTTTCCGAATGTTCCAAAGAAACAAGAACTAGCTACCTAAAATTAGGCAAGCCTTTTGCTAAGACCTCCAATGGTCAAAAATCTTTGTTGTTCTTAGGCCCTCCTTGCTGAAATGGATTAAGCGATCAAATAAAAAATATACCGAGCGTTAATGCTTTTAAGCACAGGATTAAGGACCATTACTTTGCTCAGATGAGCACGATTGAATGAAGTGTTTTTTTGTTTTTTTTCTCTTATTTGTTTATTATATTTATTTATATTATATATATTTATTTTATTTATTTATTTATTTATTTAATAGTTTTGTTATTGTCATTATTACCTATTTTCTGTTTGTCCTCTACTCAAGGGATCTCAATGGAAATCTGAATATTTGTCTTGTTTTGTGCTATCCCTGTCACTATTGACTGTTTTCAATTCTATTTTTATTTATTTATTTTTTGAAAACATTTTGCTTGTAAATAGCGATTTTTATTTATTGATTGTATTTTTATTGTTTTTAATGTGTATTTGTAACGAAATACACTCACTCACACTCACTCCCTACCTCCCCCTACCTTCCTCCCGCAAGCCCGCACGCACTCACTCCAGAGTATAGGAGTCAACAGGCTCTGTATTCTCTTTGAAGAAAAGAGGCTCTGCGAGGTTTTTCAGGTCACGCCAGCCCTCTGGACAGAATTCTTTCCACACAAAAAGGTCTCTATATGCAATTATATCAAGTTGAATACCGATAAATATCATCTTTTAGTTTTGGGTTACATAGTCTTCTCTGTATTTTGTAGTCTTCATAAACATATAGGCAAGATTCTCAAAAGGGCTTACTGAAAACTGAGTATTTGTGCACGTATGAAGAGTTTCCAAAGTCAAGAAAAAAGCGTGTTCTATTTAAATCTTTTATAGAGTCCCAGTTCAGGTACTGCCCTGTTTGGTTCTTCCAAAGTAAAAAAGCTAATAAAATGATATATAAACTGCAAATGAGATCATTAAGTCTGGTGTATGATGATTATAATAGTTCTTTTGAAGACCTTTTGAAAAAAGGTTGTTCATACACCATATACACTCAGGTTATTCAACAAACTTGTATCAAAACTTAAGTACATAAATGACGTTTCTGGAGCTGATAATCTCCATGATATTTTAGTATTCAAGAACAATAAGTCGACAGAGCTTCATATCCCTTTGATAAAAACTGAACTTCAAGGCGAAAAATTCACTGAGGATATTTTATCCCTGTGATATGGAGAATCGTGCCAACAGAAATTAAAACGGTAGACAATTAAGAAATATTCAAATCTAACATTAACTTTTGGGAGCCTAACAGGTATTCATGCAGAATTTGCAAATGTTAAGTAGCTAAAGGAGCTTGAATTTTTGTAGAGTCAATTTTTATACATGTTTTTTTTTCTTTTTTTTTCTTTTAGGCTCTTATATTTATATTATACTGATAGATAGATAGATATGTTTCAGCTAAATATAAAATTTACAAGGATGGAATGATACATATTTATCAAATACCGTCAAACGGGGGTGACTTTGGACACCTGGGGTGACTTCGGACAAAAGCACCAAAGTCATTTTGAAATGACTTTAACATAAAAAAACGTTTGTAAGTAAACTTTTTTATATAGTTTACTGATAAAAGAGAACAATAGTCAATCTCTATTGAAAATTTAACGTTTTAACGGCAATAGTGCCACCAATATTTGGTGTTTTGTGAGTATGTTGGAGATAGAAATGATGAAGATATGATGAACAGAGTTTTCTGCATATTACTGAGATAATAATGGCGTGTCGAATATAAATTTCGAAAGAATATGAATCCAATGGTATAAATTTGAAAAATGATTTCCAGAGCATTTTCCTGTTCCAATTAATCAAAATTAGTAGTAAACTTAATTTTCAATATCTGTAGGTTGGCTCGAACGGCCTCATATTTTGTCTTGTATAGCTTCATCAAATTTTCGAAAATTATGAGTTTTACTTTTTTGTTTGTCAGTAGTCGCAAAGAAACACTAGTTATACTACGATTTTGTAGAATGGATGATCAAAATGTATTTTTAGTAGCAAAAATGATAACGAGAACTGATTGGTTAATCCTAGGATACACGATATTCCCAACATTCTGCCAATGTTCTTGAAGTATGTAGTTATGGGAAATATACTGTCAAATATTGAAAATATCCATTTCTATTTCGATAAATATGATTATTTCCTTCCACTAAAAGATTCAAAGTATGTAAAAGTACAATAAATTAAATATAAATTGTTTTTATATAACATGTCCGAAGTCACCCCACCTACATGTGGTGACTTCGGACAACTTTAAAGGCTTTTATAATCTAACAAACGAAGTTTTATCCGGCTAAAATAGCATGTACGAAATGGTTTCTATACATTTGTTACTCGCTAGAGTTTTCCCAGCATCAATCGATGTGAATCTCTTGTTCCAGTTTTTTCAAAATAAAAAGAAAAAAGTGTCCGAAGTCACCCCGTACACACTGTATCCATTAAAATAGTAATAGAATAATTACATGATTAATTGATAATGTCAAAAAATAACATATACATCCATATAGATTTTTATTTAGCTAGGCGCCCGGAAGAAGACAAATACGTCTTATCGGCCGGCTCTTTCCTGTGGACGCGGAATTGCATAGTGCTTTAAAGGCTAATTATAAAACTAAGACAGTAATGTTAAATTAATCAATAATGTAGCAAAAAAAAATGAATTTAAAAAGATCTCATTTCGGAAAAATATTAAATATAAACACTAAAATCAAGAAAAATATATACAACAATATCAAGTTGATATCAGAAATAAATACTAACTTCTTCTATGCTAAGAATGAGCTCTTTTTCTTTACGCTGAAATAGTGGAAAATATTCAATTTCAGAAATTTCAGCAATCATTTACTTATTCCAAAGGTGAGGGGCTCTATATTTCACACAGAATTGACTATATTTTGTTCTGCATTTTGTTTTGCATACCGTTTTGTCATTTATAATAACTGAGAATTTTTAACATATTATTTATTTATTGAAGTACCTTATATTTTTTTATGGAATTGTCATGTTTTTTAATTTATCGGTTTTTATAGTTGAATGCACTAGTAACTTTTTACAACTGATGTATAACAAAGTAATAATACTAATAATAATAATAATAATTATTATTATTATTATAATAATAATAATAGAATTTAGGAAGCCCGTCGTATCTAGCTTTAATAAACGCTCGAAAAACCAAGAGGCCCTGATGAGCAGAGTGATACTGATTCACAAAAAGGAGAGCTAATACCATCCATGAGGCATTGCAAGGAGCCTGAAAAAGGCGACCTACAAAATTGATTCTGAATGCTCTGATTTGTAGGGCCACATTGAAGTACCCCAGATCGCCCTCGCAAATAGGGAGTTCTAGAGTCGTCATGGGAAGGTGGGTTCGCCTGCCACCTAAAAGGAAAGTTGATATGACCTTATATATCTATTAGAACTGGCAAGATGTGGAGGGTAGGCTCTGAGCTATGAACAACAATTTGCTGAGCAAAACCTTGTTGAGCACCATTTTTTTACCCAAAACAGGAAGAGGCATTTTTATTTCCAGAGGTGAGTGTCATCTACCAGTTTATTAATGATTCGTTCCCATTTAAGGGAAAGTATATCAACGTGTACGCTGAAGAAAATTTTCACGATGCTTATTCTATCTTTGACAACAGTAAAGCCGAAATTTTCGGAAAGAGGATAGTCTTTCAGGAAACCAAGGCTATAAAAGCAGCTTTTTGTTGGGTTGACTTTGGCACCCGATGCAAGTTCATAGAGGTCTAGGTCCTCTTTCAGGTACTTGAGGCTTTTTGAGTTCCGGAGAAAAATTTCCTGGCCGTCCACCTCTATGCTGTTGATGCATTTGTGCTGACGGAGGTAATCGCCAAGGACCTCAGCAGAAATGACATAGAGCAGCATGGGCAGCAGGCAACCTTGCCTGACGCCCTTGGAAATAGGGAAAAAATCCAACGAGAAGTTGTTCACTTTTACTTTGGACATGTTATCTTGTGTTTGATAAAGTGTTTGGATTATTGGCAGAAAGTTTTCACCAAAGGCAAAGTGCTTCAAAGTTTTGAAGACAAATGACCATCCGAGACAATCGAAGGCTTTTTGTTGGTCAAGGCCAAAAACAAGGCCAGGGAGTAGGTTCTTTTGAACATACTCTACAATGTTTCTCGTGAGAGAGAGGTTGTCGAGTATAGTTCTCCCTATAACGGAGGCTGTTTGCGTGGGGTTGATGATGTCTCCAAGAGCAAACGACAGCTTGTTAGTTACAGATTTTGTATAGTTTTTGTAATTAATATTCAAAAGCGATATTGGCGATGTCGGACCTGTTTCTCTTCTTGCAAAGGATAGCGATAATGCCAGAGCGCATGGACTCCTTCCCTGAACAAAAAGACCGTGACGTTATACAAGTATTGACCAAGCTCTTCAAAAAAAGCTTTGTAGAACTTGGTTGTGGGATCGTCAGAGCCCGGTAACTTTCCATTTTCGAAAGACCACAGAGCTTCTTTGAGTTCTTTAAGGGTGGGAAGACTTTTCCACTCCTCGAGGGAAGTAGCAGATATTCTTGCTCTTTTTTTGTGGACAACATGATGGATGCCATTGCTGGTTTTCTCAAACTCAGAGGTATAAAGGTGAGAATAGAAATGTTGAACTGCTGCTAGAATTTTATCTGGCTTGCGAGTCACGTTACCAGCTTTCGTGATCACCTACGGAAAGCATTGAGGGTCTGCCTGTTTGAACTTAAAAGAGTTCAAGAAAGTTTTTGAGCATTTTTCATCAGTAGCTTCCTTATGGATTCCATTTCAGGGGTGAAAATAGCCGTCGCACATCGGAAAAATCCGATAGATTTTAAAAAACCGCCGGTAAGTTGTTGAATCAAAAAATAGAAAATGTCCGACACTTTTATTTCATTAATTATTAAAATAAAAAACTCAAACTATTTGGTATAAAATGCTATTTTGTTTCTTTAAAAATCTATTATGTGTTAAACCTGTTATAAAAATAAAAATGTTAACATGTTAAATCATTGTTCTTTCGATTTAAAAGATTCAGTACATCTTATAATGTTTTCTCAAATGTTATTCTGAAAATGAGATGTGATATTTCAAATAAATTTTATTGTTATTACGTCTAGACATGTCTTAATAGAAATGTTAAACAGATTTCTTTTTTTTTTTTCATGGAAAAAATATTACATTTAAAAAATGTAAATACTTCTACATTCAAGAAAAAAGAAATATAATGTGAAACAAACTTCGTATAAGCTTTGAAACTTCGTGTAAATACTTTTACATTCAAGAAAAAAGAAATATTATTGAGGAACAAACTTCGTATAAGCTTTGAAATTTCCTGGTAATACTTTTACATTCAAGAAAAGTGAAATATAATGAGAAACAAACTTCGTATAAGCTTTGAAATTTTCCCTAAATACTTTTACATTCAAGAAAAATGAAATATAATGGGAAACAAACTTCGTATAAGCTTTGAAATTTCCTGTAAATACTTCTATATTCAAGAAAAATGAGATACAGTATAACGGGAAACAAACTTTGTGAAGCTTTGAAACTTTCCGTAAATACTTCAGTATTCAAAAAAAATGGAACGTAACAAGAAACAAACATTGTAGATGCTTTGAAATATACTGTAAATAAATTTATTTCATATATATATATTATTTTGAAAAAGATTTGTGACATGTCAAGTCTTTTTTGATGATAAAAAAAGCATATTTTTCATGTTTTGATTTCTCATTACAAGTGGAAGATTTTTTTAAGTTAAATAAATGCTTTCAATTAAAGATCGTATAGAATGTAAATTTTGTATAAAGTATCATGTAAATATTTTTGAAAGACTGCTCACCTAGTGTTTCTTAGCTACTCATTAATGTTTTCACTCACATAATTCTAATACTTAAAAATGCCAAGATAGCCGTTTTAGAAGATCTGAAACTCAAAAATTTTTTCACCACCCAACCATGATGGATGGCAATTATTAGGCATTAAAAATGTTTGACAGGAGAAAATTTCACTATTTTCACCCCTGCATTTAGGATAAGGTCCTTGTTGGTTTCCACATAAGCCATATCCTTAAGTTTTTGTTGAAATTCCTATATCATCGTAGTAAGGTCAGGCTTTTTGTCAACTTTTTTGAGGAGATTCCTCAAGCGTTTCCGGAGACCATTGCGGACCGTCGTATCAGCTTTCTTTTTCGCTGACAAGTATTTTAGAGCACAGTCTTTAATTTTAGCTTTCTCATCATCCCAGCATCGGTCTAACAGAAGGAAGGGTTTAGTTGTTTTTATTGAAGTTTTTATTGAAACGCCAGGTTGTTATTGAAACGCCAGGTTCCTTAGCTTCTGGCCTGGGTGGTGTATTGACGCACATATTTAACACCAAAAAGGTGGTCCGAAAGAAAGTTAGGGATATGACTAACAACGACGTTTGGTAGCATCGCATTTCTGCAATACATGCGATCAATTCTAGTTTGACTGCCAGTAGCAGAATGGCAAAAAGTAAATCTTATTTTGTTAGGGTGTGTGTGTCGCCAGGCATCGACCATGCCGTAGCGGAGAAGAATGGCTCTTAAGGAGTCTTGAGAAAGACAAAAATAAGATTTTGAAAAAGGTTTTCTATTATTAGAATTCAGAGTCATGTTAAAGTCTCCGGAGAGAACTATCTCATAATTGGCGTTGTGAAACTCCTCAAATTTGTCTTGTAATGACACGAAGAAGCAAACTCCTTCTTCTTGTCTACTGCCGCCAGTCGGGGCATAAATATTAGCTAAATCAGTTTTGTTATTATTTGTTTGAATGCAGCTATGAGAAAGTGCCTATCCGGATCAAAGAGCACCTTCTCAAAAAGCAGAGCAGAGTTGATACCACATGTGGTGGGGGTCGGTTCTCATTGGTGGAGCAGTGATATCATCCTCGGCATAGCTCAGATCCTGTAGTTCATTTGTGCTCATGTCCTCAGTCCCCAGGCGGGGTTGAAAGTCAGTGTTCATGTTTGTTTTTGGTTCGTTGTTGGGTGAAAGTGGATTCGTTCTGGGAGGTTGTTGGTTCTTGTTTATGTGCCCGTCTTCATGCGTATGCTGCTGATGGCACTCACGACAGTAAAAAATTGGCCTTTTGAAATGAAGTGAGATCCGGAGATTTTTATGTCTTTAAAGGAAAGGTGGTATCTCCCTCGGCATAACTCTAAATTTGCGTTTTTCTATGAAAATATTGTCGTCAGGTTTGGACATTGGGGAAATATAAAAACCCCCTGCACTTGCCATAGTCTGCTAACAATCGGGTTATTTCACTGTTCGGAATAGAGTCCGAACAATCCGCACGCATATAGATTGATTTACTTGCCTTTCTGAGGTAAATCGGAAAGGGGGCCTACGGGTTGTCGAGGGGCCGTCAGGATGTTTGTCAGCTGCCTCTTTGGATGAAAAAGTAATCGCAAATTTTAGCTTACGAGTAGCTCTAAGTGAAAGTATGTTACCTTTATATTTCATCTTGTCGTTTCATTCAGCTGAGTATTGTGGTTAGCGTGACTTGTCCTGGTGACTCTAAGTCAAGAGGACTAACTTTGATGGTTGCCAAGAGTTTCTCAGCAGCCTCCACCTTAGCTTTTGTCTGTTCTTTCCCTATTGCTGATTGGTGTTGTTATTGGTGTTGTTGTTGGTGTTACGATGAAAATAAAGTACAATGATACAAATAAAATATATAATTGAATGGTCGCCGTGGTGTAATGGTTAAGGCCGTTGGCTCTGACCGAGCGCCCGAGCGCCCCGGGTTCGATTCCCCGTCCGGGCATGATAAGTTCATATGAACTTCTGGCCTAAGACGTAAAACTAATACTTCCAAAACAAAAACAAATCAAATAAACTCTAAATGGGTTACCAGCCAAATCTCGAGAATAAAAATAAATGCTATTTTTGAAACAGTTTTTCAATAAAATGGCTATACTACGTTCTTTATCCTTAAAATAATTCCAAAAGGAAAGTCCAGGCCAATATTTTGACCAGGTTTTTATAACAGAAAAATCACCATGAGTCTCTTGTAAGCAAAAAATATCATAAGTAGAATTTTGAAAATATTGGAAAAACTCCATTCGTCTACTAAAGTCCTTAATTCCGTTAACATTTGCACTCAGAATTTTTGATTTCATTATAGCAAAAATAAAGCGAAAATGAAAAAAGAGATGAAAAATAGAGAAAATGATACCACAAACAAAGACTTTTTACAGAAACACACAAGAACTTCACTTTATTTACAATTGGAGAACTTAAAAACATCTAATAAAGTAAAGTTATAATCAAAATAAAACTATACTTTTGTTTCGACAGAAAATAAAAAAACCCTAAATCTAATAACTGAAAATTATTTTTGCAATGGTAAAAAGTGTAGACCCTAGGCCGTAAAACCTTTTTCTCTGGAAAAATTAGTACAAAATCAAATTATTTTATTATGGAAAAATAAATAGAAAAACAAGCTAGCGATATAATGAATAACAGTGCTTTCAAAATAGTTTGTAAATATTCTCGTAATATATGGCAACCGAACTTTTTGTGCTACTTATCTAATGGTATTCAAAGCAACGAAGGACAGTTAAGCGAGTAATTCACAGAGTACACCAAGGCAGCAACACTGACACAGGCTTATGGTATTGTTTTGTCTAATTACGAAGTCACTGAAGACTGCTTTATGAAATCCGAAATTAGACTTTGAGAAATGGCACTTAGACTATTAGACGTTGCGAGAAGTTATGGGAGGTACTGAGTGAATTCTATCTTGGAAGGCTGAGAATGCGAAGCTGATGACTAACCGACTGGGCTATAGGCACTTGGCAGTTAGTCGTGCGAAAAGAGTTTTATTAAGGCTAAAAAACGCTATAGTTGTTAAAGGCAAAAACGCTAACTGAAATATAAGTCTAGGAGCCTGGAAATATTGAAAAACAACAGATTTGGAAAAAAATTAAAAAGTTTGAAAGTTAGTGCATCTTTGTTCTAGGAAACCTAAAAAAAACAGTAATGAGGACCATTAGATAAGCCCTAACTTGGTAAATATAAAAAATATTTTGGATTGGCGTTGCCGTTTGTAGATACGTCAAAGTTAGATACCGTAATTGATTTGTTTATATTTAAAAAAAACTGTTAGAATGAGAGTTTTAAAAGTGTAGCGCTTTTCTGATAAAAAGTTATTTACTTATTTCGAAATTCAAATTTAATAAAGCTTTTGCTTTTAATATTTTAAACAATTAATTTCTTTTTTCTAACAGTCGAAAATTTTTATTACTTGAACAGTGTTTTTTGAATAGAATTCTTTTGTTGAAAATAATTATTCAAACTGAAATTTTAACAATACAGATATTGAATAATTCTATTCAAGTGTTGGTAAGCAACTTAAGAGAACAATAAAGTTAAAACTGAGGTCACAAACAGTGTTTTTTGAAATCAAAAAGACAGTCATTTTTTTTATAATAAAAAAATGGATTTTTATGAGCTTGTTTTGAAATTATCTAAAATTATAGCAAATGCAAGTAAATCATATTATTTTTCCTAGGAATAGTCTTTGACAATTTCTCAATAAAATTATAACTATTTTAAAATTATAACCTGATTGATTAAGAGTTACCGGGTCTTCTTCATTAGGTGCTACTTGCTTTCTTACAATGTTAGATTCCAACGTCTCTCGATCGACCTTGGTTTGTTTTAAGGGATCTTTTTATTTTTTTATTTTTTTTTTTTTTTGAGGGGGGGGGGGCTTTATCGTTCAGCCTTTCCTCCAAATCATCAGGAACATCCTCGTCGCATGAAATTATAATTATTAATCGGTTACTGTCATTTTCTCTTTCCACTTCTATTGCTTTCGTTTCTTCTTGTTCTTTTTGTTCTTGTTGTTGCTGTTTTCTTTATTCAAGTCTTCTTCTTCCAATTTCCGCTTTCTCCAGAGCCTTTTTTCTGAGCACGATTGAAATCGTCAGGTGTTGGTCGCCGTTCGTCCTCGTCGGTGCTATCTTCACAGTTGTCATTGTTATTGTTTTCGCGTGGTGGTTCGGGTTTTCTTGTTACTTGACACCTATATCTTACATAAAAATAATGTCCTCTATATAGGAAGGATCTTGGGTAGTGTACAGTTAGGTCATTCAGACCTGTTACTAGAAATTTGTATTCTCTTGTAAAAACTTCTTTATAATACTTTGGCTGCCTCAATGTTAAAGTAATCATCCATGACACTCTCCAATTCTTCATCAGTCATCATTGCCGGCACATTGCCAACAGTAACATAAAACACTTGATTTTTATTTTGAGGGTATAATCTAAGTGGTTTTTCTGCTACATCACTACTTTTCAAAGTAAAACTTTCGCCTTTAAATTGTAGTGCACTTCGTAACGTCTTGAAGGAAAACTCAATATTTGAGCGGTAGTGAATAACAAGACCATTGACAGAAGCTAATCGTCCCTCTCCAACTAGTTGTTTGATGATGTCTTTAGGTGTTATCCCTTTTGGAACAAGAAATTCTTTGTGTCCATATGTAAATAACACTTCATTTGATATAAATTCATTGCGAGCTTGAGCCATAATAATTGTTTTAATCAGTTTGAAACTTGTATTAAAAAGTTGAATATTGTATGCCAAATTGTAATCGCAAAAAAACGGTGACTGTTTGTTTTATTTTTCGTCGGGTAAGCCAGGCCTCAGGCTATTAATGCTGTCAGCTTATCTTTCTCACTAAATAACAACGTGCCATTCGCAGGGGCCTACAATTTCCGTTAAGATAAACTAATATTTAGCAGCAATATATGCAAAGTTCATGTACAAGACATATTTATTATATTCTAAATAATATAACTCCTTAAACCGTACTCTACTTTCCGGTTCTTATAATGGTTACACAAGGAGAAAATTATCATAATAAATACTGTCCTATACTGCTGTGGATAGTTGTCAAGAGTAAGGCCAGATATTTTGATGCTATAGACGCTTATGAAGGCTATAGGATCTTCAAATATATTTACAGATTTTTCTTTTGTTTTCTTATAATCCCTTCCATGTTTTATATATAATATTGTTACTAATATTAAAATTTGCTGTTTAAAAGTCAAATGACAATTTTTAGAAATCATAATGTTAAAAGGTAAATGACTTTTCGTCATACAAACAACTCCATATTTTTTGAAACTCTTCCAGTTTGCGGAGTCTCTTGTAGACTTGTTCTAAGAAACACATTCTTTTCTTAAGCTTGTTTATAAAGAAATTTAAAGGATGAATGTTCGAACGGTTTCAAAATTTGTTTATAAACATCCGTCTAATTTGATGAACTGTTATATAGTACAATTCCCAGATCTTATGAGCAACGGGCACGCTATTCCCTTTGGAGCTTGGACCAAATATTAGGGTGTCTATGTCGTCCTTGAAAGGAGCTTCTTCTGGAAAGGTATTATGTAGTAAGTCCCTGATCCATAGGAAAATGGGCTGTATGATCTGACATGCATAGAAGATGTGGATGTGTGTCTATACATCTTCTTTACACGCAAAACACACATTATAGTCAATGACAGTCACTGAGTGCAGCTTTTTATGTGTGGTTATGGATACATTGAGCATTCTATATCTTATCTCAAAGCTGTATCTTCTAGTACTTTTCTTATAAAGTCGGGAAAGAAATTTCCGCCAATCTTTTTTCAGATTTAGGGTTAGTGAGGTAATCATTCCAAGTGGTATAGTTGGTTTTGAAATCTTTATTTTTGAGGAAATTGTGAAAAAGGATGTTACACAAGTCTTTGGTTACTACGTGTTTGATGGTAGTTTTCCTATCTTTTGTATCATAGAATGATAGCGTAAATTTTGGTAGAATGGTAACCATCCCCTTTATTTGAATTTGCCATTCATTGGGGATCCTATTAATTATAGATTGTAGTGCATCAACATCCTCATTAGTTTCTAGACAGAACAAATTATAACCTTAAAATATGCACTTAATCCTCCTAGGTTGCTGTAGTTTTTACCACCTTTACGAGTTTTAAGATAGTTGAACTCTAGATTCGTTTTGGAAGATTTGTTAATATTGTATTCCATATAATATTTAGCAGCCCTTGCCATTGCTGCTACCTTCAAAGCTTGCGCTTGAAATTTCACATTAATAAGCCCAAGCCCGCCATCACAAGTAGGAATATAATTAATGTTGTTAGGGGCCTTAATTTTCTTGTCATCCCAGATACAATCCGAAATTATGGATTGTAGCTGTTCGAGCTCCTTGTTGTAGTTACGAAGAACGTGTAAAGGGTACCAAATCTTAGCAAGTAAGAATTGATGCGCTATTGTTTTCTTCCCAAAAATAGACATTCTTATATTGCTCCATTTTTTTATTTCTTCAGTTATTTTTTTATTTTTATCCTGAAGATTCCTCCTCAGAATAATGTTTTGGTTCGAAAAAACGACACCTAATATTTTTATTTGCTCCCTGGAGTATATGAAGGGAAGATCTGTGAGCTCATCTTCTTCAAATTCTCCGAGAACAAATATTTCGCATTTATTTTTGTTGATTTTGGCACCAACTCCCAGCTCGTAGAGATCCAGGACATCTTGGAGTCTGTAAAGACTAGCAAATTTTTTTAAGAAGGCAGTATTGTCATCAGCAAACTGAGAGAGTTTCATTTTAGTTTGGTCAATGGTGATGCCTGTTTTATTCTTATCATTTCTAATGTTCTCAGCTAATATCTCAGCGACAAGAACATATAATAGCATGGAGAGAGGACACTCTTGTCTAACCCGTCTTCCTAGTTCAATAGGTGGAGATAAAAAGTTATTAATTTTAATTTTTGCAATTGGTTGATTATAGAGAGCTTTAATCATTTTAATTAGTTTTGCTCCGTATCCAAAAAGTTCAAGCGTTCTGAACATGAATATCCATCCAGTCTACTTGATCAAATGCCTTTTCTTGATCTAAAGTTACAAGGAGACATTCTTCCTTTTCTTCGGGAACTTTGATAATTATTCTTTAGTTAGTGAGAGGTTATCTAGGATTTTCCTCCTTTGCACTGCTGCTGTTTGAGATGGTGATATTATTGTTTCAAGAGAGCTGGCCATTCTCATAGCAATAATTTTTGTGTAGATTTTGTAATCATAGTTAAGTAAGCTGATTGGTCACCAGGTTCGTATGGCAGTTATATCCCCCTTCTTGTATATGTAGGAGATAATGCTTCCTTTAGTACTGATAGGCATATCTCCTCTAGTGTTAATCTCCTGGTAAACTTTGTGTAAGTCATCAAAAAGGAGGTCAATGAATTCCTTATAGAATTCAACAGTTAGTCCGTCCGATCCTGGTGATTTTTTGTTTTGAAATTCTCTTAAAGCACTTGTTATTTCTTGTTTTGTTATGGGTGCGTCACATTTTTCTTTTTGATCCAATTGAATTTTCTTTTCCTTACTATGAGCAAAGAGAATATTTTGTGCATTTCTGCTGGTAGGTTTTTCATTGTAGAGGTTTTGTAGAATTCAGTAATGACTTCCTGTATGCCATCTTTGTCTGAAATTATTGTTCCATGAGAGTTTTTAATTTTGTAAAACAGATGCGTATGTTTTTGAATTTTCTCTTTTAGATTGAAAAAAGCCTTAGAGCATTTTTCGAGTTCAATTTCATATTTTATATTTGTCATGACGGCGGATCCTTTTATTTTTTTGCGTTAGCTATATCCATAGTTGGTCTTTTAGTTTATAAATTTCAGTTTGGTATTCTGGCTTGTCAACGCTCTTTTTCAAGAGATTTTAAGCCTCTTGCGAATTGAGGTTTTATGCTTTTTTAGTGCTTTTTGATGGCAGGCGCTATACGTTTTCGTACACGTTTTTAGAAAATCTTTAGAGTTTTCCCATTGAGAGAAAATATCTTCTTCGGTTGGTCTGATGGCTATCCAGTCAGCCCAACAGTTTTTGATATAGTTTTTAAAATCTTCGATTTGTAGTAGTGAGTTGTTAAACTTTCCATCGCTAAACTTTGAGTTTCGACAATGTACAGATAGTCCGATAGAATGTTTGATGCTAAGTAATGTTTGATCCAAAATTGATGCTAAGTATTTTGACATATATAGTCGGTCTAATCTAGTTTTGCTTTTAGTTACTGGATGGGTATGTGTATATAGTTCACTTTGAGGATTATTTTCTCTCCATGGGTCAATTAAATCATATTCTACAAGAATGTCTCTCAATGCATTTTGCAATAAACATTTGAATAGAGACTTACATTTCTCTTCCGGTCAATTTGGTCTAGGGTGACATTAAAATTCCCAGTTACAATAAGGTTTTCGTTTATAGGAATTTCTTCTTTTAGTTTCGTCAGTAGTTTTGTATAGAATTCTTTGCAGAGATTTGCCTTGTCAATTCCAGCCCCAGAAGGAGCATATAATGAACATACAAAGGCTTCTGTTTCACCGAATTTAAGTTTGAGAATAATTGCTCTTCCTTCATTAGTGAGTTTAAGCAAAGATGCGTTAAAGAGAGGTGGTAGTTAAAAAACAAAAGATTTAAGTACTTAAGAGTTAACGACTTCAAAGGAAAACCCATTACTAACGCATCATTGAAAACTAAGTGACAGAAAATACGATTTTTATCACCACAAAAAAAA
>JANSTP010275913.1:0-10028 GCA_025330745.1 Cladonema radiatum | reverse complement strand
AAATTGTGAATCTGTTTGTTTTAGTTGTATTTTTCTTTTAGAATTATGAGTTAGGATCAGAGAATCAGAGCTGGTAAGTCAAGGTGACTTAAGAAGCTGGACAATTTTCAAGAGCTATCAGGGATAGCAGCGAGAATTTTTATCTGGTGGGGCCGGGGGCAAACGTTCCTTAAAATTAGTCGTCCAACATAGTTGGGCGACGAAGAGAATTTTTATTCTTGCACAGGGCTGTCGGAAGCTTTTTTTTGGTAGGGAGGCTGAGTTTTTGTATTGAAGTTAACATCAAAAGTACCGTAATGCTTCGATTATAAGCGCCCAGCTTGAATAAGTCAAAATAATACTATTCGTCAAAAGCACCCACTCTTCTGGCTTCAGATACAGGCGCATATTCATTCATCCTCATTTTGACTTTCTCTTTTATCAAAAACAAAAGAGAAAGAAAGTTCTTCATTAAAAAAGCTTAGAGGAGGTAAAGCTTTCATTTTGCAACAACTCAAGGTATCCAAAATATGAAAAAAGGTATTTTGGGCCTAATAAACTGATATATTATATCATTTCAACCTATTTTCCCTAAATATGCCACTACCATAGGTTTATTTCCTTAAATAATGAGTTTTTTTGGTGTTTCTAGAACTTTTTATTATATGAATTACAAAACCCTCGTCTTTTAAAGAACGCAAGATCTCCACTTTCTGTTACTATTTTTAGAATTAAAAAACTAAAAAAACGTAATTAAAAAACGAAATTAAAAAACGTAAGTCCCTGCTAATTGCCCAAAAAATCTGTACCTCTTTTACTTTTTAATTGACGATAATTTTTATTCATTTGTAACCTAGCAGCGTGTCTGATTATTTAGATTTTAGCATTGTAACTTTTATTATTTATCAACAATTTTATTCACTGATGATGGCTACTTGCTCATGCAGCCAAATATATTGAATTTTATTAAATTTAACATCTTTTTCATTATCCTACAATGTTTAACCTTCTGGCTATGCTATTGGTCATAGAATGTAAACTAGTAATCAAAGTCAGAAGAGACGTGCAGTAATAAAATTCTTTTAATGATTTGAAATAGTGATATTAGTATTTTTAAACAATGTTCTTTTAGAAATTAAGTAATGACTTCTTTCTACAATGTCTCAATAATATATTGTGTAGAAATGATGTTGAAAAAAAATAATAATAAAAAAATAATGAGAAACATTATTAATAGTCCTAATAGTGCTAAATGGCAATTTCATAACAAAAGATGATTCAGAGACTCAATTGTTTTATTCAAAGACAGGATGGGAGTATTCAACTATCCATTAAACGAAGACAAAATACTCAGAAAAAAAGAAAATAATAGCAAGTATTTACAGAAAAAAATAGGAACAGAAGATTTTTCCTTTCAAGTCAATGGGGATGAAATTTTCACTTAAAAAATTATTTCTAACAACGTTAAACTGTTAGAAGAATCAATTATTGCAATCCAACAATATATTTGACAATAAGAACATTTTTAAGCAGAGGGGGTAGTGCATAATCATCGCTAAAATATATACCTTAAGCAAATTGACTTAAACAGGCACAAAGTTTTTCTGTTGGTTGTCGAGTAGACCAACGAACAGACCAGTTGAGAGGGTATAGAATTGCTTCTCCTCTTTCAACTCAATTTGACTTTTCATTCTCAGGATACTATAAAAGTGTAGACTATATGGAGATCTGTTAAACGTATTTTAAAGGGTATTATATGTTGTATATATAATAACATCAGGATATTTCAATCTACAAAGTGTATTTGAAGACATTTCTTTTGAATCGAAACATTTTTTAACGATAGGAAAGTCAAATTAGAAGCCATAACTGCTAATTAAGGGCACTTAAGGCCACAATATTCGCCATTTCTCAATGCCTCCACGCCCACAATAATGGCTGGAGATGTCACGGAATTGAAAAAATGTTGTTCTTTCGACAAGTTTCAAGTCTCTCTAAAAATACAGAATTTCTAGATCACATTAATAAACTAAAATGAAATAAAAGTTAACATTAAAAGGAAAATTCCTTACAATGTTCTTTAAAAATGGAAAACTATATTAAAATGAATAAGGAAGTAGAGCAAACAGTATTTTCTTCATTTCTCTGTAGTAAAACAATAAATTGAGGATGTTATAATACTTAGGACTATTCTAATAGATTTTCATACACATGGTATATGAACGTAAAATTAATCTAATAGAGGTATTGTGACAACAACAATCTTGAACTTGATTGCAAGGATGTTGTTGATTTTAGTTTTACTTTTGCTGTTGGTATAGAAATTTCACTAGGTTTAGAGTCACATAGTTCTTTATAAAGCGAATGCAAGTCAGTTGCGAAAAAGATGTTGCAAACAAGATGCTCTTCATTGCTCACATCAAAAACTTCAATAATTCCTGAACCTCAAACAATGAAAACAACGAATCTCTGTCATTAGCTTTGATGAAACGTTTTCTACTAGTACTGGCTTCACTTCAATTTGAGTTTTGTTTTACATGAATACCATTAACAACCTGAGATGGTGTGTTCTTCCCACTTCACAAATACTTCTTCATAATTCGGAGGTAATTTTCAAAAGAAATGCAAGAATATTCATGCAACGGCTCTTGAAAACACATAACATCATCCTTAAAATGGACTAATGTAGCGTTTACACTAAAACCAGTTTTAGTAAAACTAGGTTTAATTAAAACCTGGTTTTAAATAAGACTTTTTTAAAAAAAAATGCATTTACATTACAAGTCGTCTTAGCTAGAAAATTCAAAATCAAAACAATCCATGATGGCGCCTTTAGAGCTGACTAAACATCAAAAAAATCGTTTATGTCTACATTTAAAGAGGAAAAGAAAAAGGTTTCAGCTACAGATTACGTTGCTAAATTATATCATCAGGAAGAGATTTTTAGCATCACGTTCAATTTGGCCTAAGCAGCGTAACCAAGGTTTTTGGCATTATAACATTTGTAATCATTGGACGGGGGATGACTGGATAAAAAATCTCAGAATTTCGAAAGAGGGTTGTGATTATTTTTGCCAAGAACTAGCTGCTTACATTTCAAAGTCAGATACATCATTTCGTAAAAGCATTCCAGTAAATGTGAGAGTAGCTGTGACTTTGCATTATGTGAGCAATACGACCAACTTTCTGGTAGCGAACGAATGTATGCATCTCAAAATGTGGGTGTTACACACATCTTGCACACCACACATCCTTTGCGTCTAACATGTGAAAAGACATGTTCACGTTCTCTTGCAGATGTCGTCATGGGTGTCGTGAAAGTTGTGTGTCTTGAGTTAGAGAGAAGGAGAGAGACACTCAGATAGTAAGTATGTCGTCGATGTTGTGGAATACAGAGAAGGAGCCAGACAGTCTGATCGAAACAGTGTCGTGAGTGTCGTGGGTTGGGGAGAGGGGGAGAGACTCTGAATGAAATATGTCGTGGGTGTCGTAGGACAGAGAGAGGGAGAGAGACACTCAGATAGTAAATATGTTGTGGGTGTCGTAGAATAGAGAGAGGGAGAGAGACACTCAGATAGTAAATGTGTCGTGAGTGTCGTGGGATGGAGAGAGAGACTCTGAATAAAATATGTCGTCAGTGTCGTGGGATAGAAAGAGAGAGATAGAGGGAGAAAGAGACAGAGCCTGATACAAAATGATGTCTTAGATGTCGTGAATGTTTTGTGAGCCGAAAAGAAACTGGATCATAATTGCATTTCCGAGAAGTAGGAAAAGACCCTGGAAACGAGGTCGGGAATCACGTTGTAGTAGAGAATTGGGAATGAGCAAAACGAAGAACTTATCGCACAAGCATGGTGGAAAGTCTTTTTTAAATGTGGACTCTGGAGAATCATTGGAATCAGCTAGCTATGTTTTTTATGAATTCACATGTTTCTTAAACATCTGACATCCTAGCTACTCTTTCAGTCTTTCATCCTTTTTGTTCCTTAAATATTTCTGTTGTTCATTGAAAAATATTTCTGGAAGCATTGAAGTTTTTAATGAAGTTTTTATTGAAGGTTTTATCTCACAATACAAGTCCTGACTTCAGTGAGTTTTCTTCCTATCCTAGGAATTATTATTTAGAAAGACAACTTGTGTATTTGCATAAAATAAATATTTTCAATTGGTATCTGTAGTAGTATTAAGAGTGCCTAGTTTGTCTCCAGCTTTAATCATTTTGCATTTTTTAGTGGGTTTCATTCCTAGATTGTATTTATCTACATATCGGAGCAACTTTAGAAAATATTTCCCCTTTATTTTTACAGACCTTCTAAAGAGTGGCTACTGGCTACCAGTAAACTGATATTCTGCCATTTAGAGGTTAAAGTATAAGTTTTATAAGTTTTGAATTTTAAATAAATTTTAAGTGGCTACTGGCTACTGGCTACCAGTTTAAGTAAAAACTAGTTTGATGAAACATTATATGAAGTTAAATATTTATAGTGGCTACCGGCTACTGGCTACCACTTCATTAATTTTCAAAGAATATAAGTTTGAGATTTTTACTTTTAGTGGCTACCGGCTACTGGCTACCAGTTACTTTCTTCTCAAAAAAAGTATTTGCTATAATGAAGTCATTACATTGAGCTTGCACATAAAAGATTTTTTAGACGTTTAAGGTATCTGCTGGTGAGGCTTTATTTCTCATTTTCTTTAGTGGGGGGAACCCCCCATACCACCCCACACACACACCCTAACTGATCCCATCCTACCCTACCCCTCATCACACCCGGTCATAAATAGCTATGTGTTTGCAAAATATTCAAAATAGAAGTTTTGTTAAGCAGAGCAGTGAATAATATTGAAAGTTGCATTACTGAAGCCATTCCATTGAACCGATAGCCAGTAGCCACGTATTTATAGAACTAATTTTTCAGAAGAAGGGGAAATTCTAAAGTTTAGCCTATCTATCATATATGAGTTTATGTTTAAAGATGCAGAATAGCGTCCTATATTCAAATTTGTACATTTTGTAGTGAACTTTAGGCTTATTCAAATACACTTTTTTTATACTAGCCCTAGCAACTAGCCCTCGAGAGGCTCAAATATAAGCAGCTTCAGGGCTGGACCTCTCAAAAAGAAGCAACTTTCAAATTTTCTTTGAATAAAATTTATAGTTTTATAAAGTCATTTTGACAATATTTCGTTGACTTGGTACTTATTCCACCTCTAAAAGGCGAGTTTTACATTTCAGACCACTTTTTCTTTTCAGTTTTATGAAAAGTGACTATTTGAACGCAAAATATTTATGTATTTCTCGTTTTACTAAATATTTGCAAAGCAACTCAGAAGCAACTTTGAAGTCTCAAATTCCAAAAAATTTAAGTAACTCTGAGGTCTGACCCTTGAGCCTAGTTGCTTATAAAAAAAAGTGTAGGACACTATTCTGCATCTATGCCGAGTTTATTGTCGTTAAGGTTTATAGATAGGATACACAACCTTCATTTTCTTGTGAAATACATATTGTTAGTAGTTTTGTAGTACCTAGTAGGTTGACTGGTATGAAAATTTTTTCTGTGTGCTCGATCTGTTCTATTAAGTTCCATAAATTTTTGAAAATCCCATTGATGGTTTCAACATGACATCGTCAAACTTTAAAGAACCTATCACATTGCAATTTTTATTTTTTTGGAGATTGCTGATTCTGCATTTTACTGGGTTAAAATTTGAAATTTTTAAGAAGCTGATTGGTTAATTTTTACCCAAGAACTGAGCTGAGTTAGCAGTTTTCACTGAATTGAAACCATCCATATTGGGGATAAATTAAAAAAGTATATAGAATAAAGTCTTAAAAAAAGTTTAGCAATAAGTTAAGCCTGAAATACATGATAAGAATGATCATAAATGATAAATAGGAAAAATAAAAATTGAATTTTTTACTCTTCCAATTAATAAAAAAAAAGTCGAACATCTACTTTTATTCAGTTTTTTGAAATGATTTTTCGTTGAATTTCTTTCAATTTATTCTTCTCATATGACGCCAGGAGAGTTTCCATAGAAAAAGTAGAGAAAAATAAAATTGTTTATTAAAAATCTTTTTACAAATCATATTTTACTTAAAAGGAAAATTCAAACTATGTGTCAAAGCAGGTGGTACTGTATCACGGCTGTTTCAAACCGCGAATTCGTGTCCTCAAGTCGGGTGGAAGCAAAAAAATTTTGTGAAATTGATCATTTTTGACTGAAAATATCTTAGGATCTACAAAACTTTTTTAAAAGCTGTAAAAAGTTTCTGAAAGAACAACCTTTCATTAATTCATTCCAAAAAGCCATTTTTTGGTAGCTGTCTTACTTTTTTTTTGGTTGTCAAAATTCGCCTCGTAAACAAATATCAGCCATTTCCAAAAGTTGCGTGCTCTCTCTGTGTTTGTTGAATCGATCTGAAATTTTCACAGGACACCTGCGAGAAATAATTCTTTCATGTCAGGGTTGTTCGAAAGAAAATCAGTGGTAATTCGTTCCCCATTCATTTTTTTGTGAGAAAACTGCATTTTTCTCAGAAGCCTAAAGAAAATGTCCGCTTGAACAAACTTAAAATTATGCAGACGGGGGTTCTCTATTACAGGAAATAAGTCTTTTCTCAAAAGAAAACGCCCCCAGGAGCACGAGGTGAAAAAGGAAATCATAAAGAAAAAAATAAAAGAAGGACCAGTAAAAACGCATGTGTTTTACATGAATATTTTGCAGAACAGCATATTTTCGCTTAGCTGTTTGGTAAACTATTCCGGTCCGTAAAAATTTTTTCCGGCTGATAATTTTTTAAATGAAGCACGAAGCACATTTTCCACTTTCTGAATGAATCGATCTGAAAAACTTCCTTAGATGATAAGGTAGAATAAGAAACTTATCAAAATGTTTTCTAATTGAGTTGTATAGTCTTTCAAAAAAAACTTTACTTCAGGTATGTTTAACCATAAACTTCAGGTATGTTTAATCATAAACTATTTTTTAAGCTTTTTCTGCTGAATATTTTGCTTCCATTTTCGGGAATTTTTTTTTTGCAGAGTCTTACTACTTTTTATTGCATCTTAATTATGCCTTACCAGGGAGTATTATATACCAATGGAAAGGAAATTTATTCAGCATTTCAGTGCAGTTTACAGTTTTAGAAAAAGTTTAGTGAATCAAAAGATATTTTGATTTTTCTAGACCTAGTCGATATTTTTTTAGAAAATGACGTTAGGACCTGCTGAAACAGCAGTGGTGTAAAAACAGTAGTTTATAGAAGCTTTGAGGGAGGAGATAAGTGAGATGTTAAACTTAAAAAACATGAAAAGCCCTCATGCTTGGGGATCTTTCTTTCTATCATATTCAATAGCTTATCACAATTTTCAGGCAGCATAATTTAACATTTACAATACTATATTGTCTCTATTGATTAAACTATTGCCTCCATTGTCTTGATACTCTATTGTCTATTGCGATACTCATTGTCTCTATTGCCTCATCTGCTACTTCCACACTCATTTTGAAATGAAAAATAAAAAACGTAATCATTTATGATCATTCTTATCATGTATTATTTCAGCCTTAAAAAGTAGAAAATCGTTATTTGTTAAAGGGATTCCGAGGTGAAAATATAAGTTAGGTTCATATGAAAGAGGAGAAAAAATGATGAACACCAGTTTTTATATCATGTCAATTTGAGTTTTTGTTCTGGAGTTATTTGGGTTTAAAGAATTATCACTTCGGGAATTTCCCTTAAAAGCTGAAGAATCTGTGGTGTCATAATGGGTAAAAGCCAAAAAACCCTAATCTTTAATCCTAGATATCTCAGGTCACAAATGCAATTCAATAATTCAAAATTTTAGGAAGGTTTGGTCCACAGCGTTCAGCGTGTGGTCATGGAAATGGCGAAAAAATCTGGGCAAAAAAGTATTAAAAAATACCATTTTTGAGCGATTCTCAAATGGCCGAGATTAACAAGATTTCTGGTGAATGATATTGGAAGTCAGTACTATTCTGGTTGGAAAAATTAATATCGCCAAAATTTCATTTCTCGAAATTAGTCTGCTTTAGAGCCTAATAATATTTCCAAGTTTTACACTCTCAGAGATGAAATCAATATGTACTGAACGATAAAACAGATGTTTGAGTGGTACAATGTTTGGAGAGACGAATACTAAAACGGAGGGCAATTCTCGGGCAAAAGTAAGGTATCTAAAACCAATAAATTGAACTTTATCTTTATTAAATTTCCAATTATAACTTTTTGAAATTTTTTGTAAGATACCTCAAATCTACTTCATTTTATATCTTATATATACCACAGATTTTCACGTTTTTACCTTTCTATAAATAAATTACTTCACTGTAAAATGATTTCTATTTCCTCTTCATTATTGTTCTATCAAACCCTGATCTATGTAAAGAAAAATCTATATCAAGGAATATATTTCAGTCGATTTCCGCAGTCGATTTTTAATTTCATGTTTCATCTCTTTCTCACGACATCTACAACTAAACCTCCATCAGACTGTCTCATTTGATTTCTCTATCCCGCGACACAAACGACACAATTTCAACCTTCAGAGTGTGTTTCTCCTTCTCTCTATCCCACAACACCCACAACACTTTTTCGATCGGAGTGTCTCTCTCACTCTCTCTGTCCTACGACACCCACAACATATTTTAATCAAAGTCTCTTCCCCCTCTCTCCATCCCACGACATTCACGACACGTTATCGATCAGACTGTCTCTCTCCCTCTCTCTATCCTACGACACCCACGACACATTGTAATTAAAGTCTCTCCACTCGTCTCAAACCGACGACACTGACGACACATTTTAATCAGTGTCTCTCTCCCTCTCTCTAACCCATGACACCCACGACACTTTTTCGATCAGAGTGTCTGTCTCACTCCCTATGTCCTACTACACCCATAAGATATTCTAATCAAAGTCTCTCCCCCTCTCTCCATTCTACGACACCCACGACACAATGAAATCAAAGTCTCTCCACTTCTCTCAAATCGATGACACTGACAACACATTTTAATCAGTGTCTGTCTCCCTCTCTCTATCCCACGACACGGAAGACACTCTTTCGATCAGAGTGTGTTTCTCACTCTCTCTGTCCTACGACACGGATAATATACTTTAATCAAAGTTCGTCCCGAACCTCAAACCCACGACATTCACGACAGGTATACAATTAGATTGTGTTCATGGATGTTTGTATCTCACTACACCCATAACTTATTGTAACTGGTGATTATAGATGAGGTGCAACAGAGATGAGGCGGTAGTAGTGATTGTGACACCCACATTTGGAGATACATACATTGGATCAGTGCCAACTTTCTGACCTTAGCCAATCTCTTCGGCCTTTGACAATCAACAGTTTGTACAGTATAGTTCATGAAGTATGTTCAGCTTTTGTAGATCACTTTATGAACCTTTTTTTAACTGTGCTTTTTTGACCATAAAAAACTTTGGGGGGGTGGTCAATTTGACCCCCACCAAAGTTTTCGGGTTCTGGTAATGCTATGGCCACGAAACTTTCTGAAGTTGAAGAACAACTCTCTCTGACTCGATTCAAGCAAAAACTATTTTGCTGACGTCAGTATAATGATGACGTCATCACTTTTTAAGAAAACAGTAAAAAAACCTTAAAAATATCGTCATTATTTATTTGACGTCATATCGTCGTTGTGACGTCAAATATATGACGTCATGTGAATATAATTGATACTTTAGAACATATTCAATAGATTTAGAGTGCAAAGATTCTATATTACCTCCATAGTCAATGGCTATTCTGAAAATTCGATTTTCAAAATTGAAAGGTGGTTTTGAGACATGGCTTCTAGACAAGGGTGCCCAAAATTTTAGGACCAAATTTTTTTTTCAAATCATTCCTAATAAAAAGTTATTTAAAGCCACCAAATTCTACCGTTTAAAAATATTTCGTTCAGGAGTTACAGTTTAAATAGGGTGAAAAGATATATTTCACTTCCAACAAGACAACAGCCACAAGTCAGTATAAATGAATTTGAGAACATTT
>JANSTP010275902.1:0-10030 GCA_025330745.1 Cladonema radiatum | reverse complement strand
AGTCTTACTTGAAAGTTTATTTCATACAAAATAGATTTAATCGCAAATCCACAAAGGTAAATCCCTTCAGTTTCAAGAGTTTTTTTCCCCATGAAACTTTCCCCCACAAAACTTTCTCACTGTAAAGTGAGTATAGTGAATATTAACCGCTAGCACCCTGGCCCTTTTCAGAAGTATAAACAGTGCAGTTAAGACTGGCTGTATCTCATGAAATAAAGCCTCCCCAAGACTGTTTTTAGTCTCATTGGAAGAAGCTTTCAATTTCCTTTAGGTGGGGTCTAAAGCTGGCGCCTTGGACAGTTTGCCTTTGCTGCCTTGCCCACAGAATATTCTGAAATTCCGGCTCAAAGGTTAATTCCAAATGAAAAAGTTCAATGTTTTTTAAACCAATTCTGTTGCAGAATCTAAACCTCTGTTTTTATTCAAGAGATGTTTAAGTTTAAAGATTTGTATGCTAGTTGTGATGTCATTTGGATGAATTTAAAAATGGTGACATTTTCAAAATTTTTAATTCAAATCAAAATACTTGCATTTTTCATAACTTTCAAAAGATTTTCCCCACTTTTTTGTTTGAAAGCTAAATGTTGTGTAAAAAAAATCGAGTTCTTGACTATTATAATGTTGAAGTCTATTTTGCTAAGATGAATGAGTGTTATGTCATATATAGGTTGTATGATTGCTCCAAACAGATGATAACTATACTATTGTAATACACTATACTAACTCTTCTAACTTTACTGATATAAACTATACTACGATATTCTATATACTACAATACTATTATAGTTATACTACTATTAGTGTATGGCCGTACGCTAATAATACTACTTTACTGTTATACTTTCTAATAGTATCCTCTTATGCTTTCTATACTATCTCTGCTATCTGCATTACTATACCACTATACTTCAGATTTACCATACTATTATGCTACTGTACTGTCTACTACACAATCTATACTATCTAAACTACCCATAGAATCTGCCCAATCTATGCTACCATTTTGCTACCATCTATGCTACCGCTATTAGTCATGTGACTAATACCACTAGATCCTCTAAGTTAGTGGTGTTCAATATACGGGATTGCCTTTGTAATCAGGCTGCTTGGAGTTTTTTCACCCCTCTTTCATCTGAGTGGCTCATCAAAGCTTACTTTCTTTAGGGGTATAGCAGTATATTAGTACAGTAATATGGTAGGACCTTAGTATAGTGATATACTGGTATATTGGTGTAGTGGTACAGTAGTATAGTAGTATAATAGTATGGTGGTATATCAGTATAATTGTATAATAGCATGGCAGTATAGTTGTATAACGGTTCAGTGGTGTAGATGTATCGTAGCATAGTTTTTTAGTAGTGTAGTGGTCTGACAACATAGTGGTTTAGTTAGCAGAATAGTAGTACATAGGTATGTTGAGACAATAGAATAGCCACATAGTAGCATTGTAATATATTAGTATAGGAGTATTGTAATATAAGAGTATCAAATTGAACATGCAAATTGAACATAACCGTTTGATCCGTTTTTGTTTAGCTTTTTTCAATTGGATTTTTTCCATAAAAATTGATATGAAAGAAAAATATCCCAAGCAAACAATTTTCCTAGCAACTTCAATGGAAAAGTTCTAAGATTACTTTTATTAAAACATTTTTTTGTCTAGGCAGCCTTCATTCAAAATTATTCAACGATTTTTCCCTTCCTTTTGTCGTTCAATTTTGACTCTGTATTAGAGTTCATTTTGTAGGAGAAAATAGTTCTAAGTTATATTAAAACTGTCTTGAGTTTGGGTCCTTCTAAACCATTCACCTAACTCCACTCATCTCCACTAACTTTCAACCACCTTCGCCTTTGCCTGCCTTCATTCACTTCCACTGATCTCCGCCTTACTCCAGCATACTGTCCAAGTTGAGAAGTCTAAAAATTGGGAGATTTAACCAACAGTAGTTTTGGGTATGGGGTTGAGGGGGGAAATGGAACAGCTTCTGGGGATTTTGCGATTTCACTCATAATTTGGACTTTTTCGCCTAAAATTTGACCTTAATAGAGAATCATATTTGAGATAATTTGTAGTTTTGTTTAGTCCTAAGTTATGCTTTGTTCACACACACCATTTTTCTTCACATGGCTTGAAGTTTTGTGCCGATGACGGGAGATCGAGAGGTGAATACTAAAATCCGGAGACTCCTGTAAGAATCTGTAGACTTTGACCATTTGCTCCAGTGACCATATTTCATTGGAAACAAAATAACAAACACCGATTTAGATTTTGTTATAGAAAATGATTTTATATTTGATACGATTTTGATAATTTCATAATCTTATAAGAAAGAAATGTATGTTTTTTTTTTAAAGAAAATGCGCCTTCTCCAAACTCGAGATAAGGATAAAATTCTAACACTTCATGCACAAACAAAGTTTTTGTGTGGGCTTTTTATGCCAAGCAGCCAGATGTTGTTTTTGTTCTTGGAAATATCAATATTTAAATAGGCGACGTAAAGAAAAAGACTTGAAATGGGGAACATAACCAACAGTTTATTTACGAAAGAAATGTAGTGTTAAAACTTGTCTTATCTTAACAATATATCTACTTTCATAATATTTGAAGTAAAATTAACTAATAAAGGGCCACCTTGTTTTCCTTTGATTTACTAATTTCTATTCATTAAAACCTATGAAATTTTCTAAAAAATGTCTCAAATTTTTACAATAATTAAGGAACTTTTGGAACTAGTTCCGGTTCTTGGTTTCTTATAAAAACAATGTGTAATTCTTTCATGCATTTGAAAAATAATTGGGAACACTAGTTTCTACGTTCTAGTTTATACAGTTTTGAATTTACGAAAATTTACCTTGCCTTTCCATGATGAACTAAGAACTATAAAACCCAAAGCACACACATTACCAAAGCCTGAGATTCTGCTATATCCCAAAAGAGGTTCATGGAGTTGGGTTGAGCTGGGTGATAAATTAAGTATGGTCCCTTGCTCTTTTCTCTCAATTTTTTTATATTTCCGTTATTTGTTTTCAACTTACAGATCGATTTTTTTACCTTTTTGTATCTTATATTTTCTTATAAGTTTGTTGCGATTACCACGGACCTAGTTTATTTTTTTGGCGTAAGTATAAGGAAATTTGTTGTAAATGCTATGCTTTTAGACAGAGACTGGGGCGTAAAGCAGAATGCATACATAGGAACCGGATTCATACTGATGCAAATCTTCCAAACGACCCTTCTTTATATGCTAGTACCTGCAGAATACCCTTGTGCATTTCAGTCATTTTTTTAAGTGATTTTTTCTTAAAAAGGGATAGTACAAATGAAAGTAATAATCCGATGAAGTGAACGAAGGGGTCTTTTTATTACTTTGAGAGCATAAATCTTTGCGACCATAAAACGTTGCAGTATAAATTTTTGTGGAACTTATTTTTGCGATATAGGACTAAAATCGCAAAACTTAATTCCACAAAACACTCCTTAGGCTAGGCATTCGCAAACCTAAGTTCCACAAAACTAAACGATTTTGGTGTTCGGAAAATATAATTCCACATTTTGTAAAAATATCCATTTGTAAGCCTTTTTTTGAAAGATTTACATAAAGAAAAACATCTTCAAAATACTGAAGCGGCAAAAGTTAGTTCCACAAAATTCTCACATAAAGACTGATTTGCAAAAATTAATTCCGTATTTGATCTGAAAAATGGTAAGTCCGTTAGGGATATAACAAGTATATAAAGAACTGAATTCTGTTATTTTCTCAATTTATTTTAAAGAATTGGTTAAAAAATTGTCTAAAATGAAAAAATGCCATTCATTTTCCTTGGCATTTGAATCCTTTGCTAATCAATAAGCTCTTCAGTGGTAATAATATAAGGTGGCAATAGACAAGATTTAAGTTATTTTTCAAACAAAGTGGTAAAAAGTTTTGACATATGAAGTTACAGTTAGTGAATGCTGTTATGCCCCACTTTGTAATAATTGCCCCACTTTATAATACCTGCCCTACTTTGTAATAACTTTGCCCGGCTTTGCAATAACACTTTCCCCACTTTGTAATAACAAAAGCTGCCCCACTTTGTAATAACAGTTGCTCAACTTTGTAATAACTTCAAAAATACATTTGAAACGTGGTAAACAATATCTTTTAAATTATTTCTGCAGGAGCTTAGCAAGAATAATTAATTTAAGAACAATTTGAAAACATCGACAAAAAATAAATAATTGTAAAGTGATGTGACTTCTTAACAAATAGTTTTGTTAGAATCATGATACTGTGGAGTTCGATTCGAAAATCAAAGTATTATATTGGATCTGAACATATAACCTTCTATAAATCCTATTTTAATTGAAAATTTAAAAGTAATTATTCCTTTACCGAAAACTTCAACTTCAACTTTTAAGCTACAGGTTTACTATAAGAACAATTTCGAAATAATTAGAGTCTTAAATATGTTAGCAAAAGATTACAACAAACCAACAAGATATTGAGACTTGAGACTAGGTAAAAGTAATGAAAACTCTCTTCCTTCTCTGATACGTTAAACAATAACAAAGATATATAGCAAATAGGTCATTTTTTGCCGAAAAACGTCAGCAAACGATTTAATATTGCACAAATGTTTTGAGCTGGGAGAGCAATAAACAATCAAAGCAGCAGAAAATTGATCAAAAATTAATACATATGAATAGCTGAGCCCAAACACTTTTTTTCTTTTAAAATTTACTATTTTTAGATGTTCCAGCCGGGGTAAAAAGAGTTCACCAAGACCGGAGGGGGCTGATTCAGTCCCCCTCTGTAAATTCTGGAAAACTCAACATTTCTTAATGAAACTTTTCACAGCATATATTTCACCTATTAGGAACAAAATGAGACCAAAATGGATTTGTGATGACATCTGTAAGTGATGACGTCATCAATTCATTGTAGTCGGTGGACCGAAATTGGGCAAAATCCTTAAAAACTTCAAATGCTGATACGTTTTGGACGAAAAAAGCTTTTTACATGCAGTTTTCATCAATTTGCTACATTTTTTGATCTAGTTTCACATATGTTACGGTTGTTTTGAAAAGCATGCTCAAAATTTGTTTTTCGAAATATTTATCGGTAATTTTGGTCCAATGTTGTTCGAGAAGTCAGTTACCATGGCAACTGGTCAAATTTTTTTACTAAAATTTTTTCACCAAAATGTTTCTAATAAACTTTTATTAAAAGCCACAAAAACTCTTTGCAGTAGCCACAACAGCAGGGGAGCTATAAACGAAAATTAAGAGGGAGGGCTGAATCAGCCCCCCCCCCTTAAGATAGTCCTAAGAAGGCTAATCTAGCTATAGCTTTTGAAAAGAAAGAAAACTTGTTTAAATTTAAACTTAAAATCAAATTTTTTAGAAGTTATTACACAGTGGGGCAACTTGTATTACAAAGTGGGGCAGGTTTTTGTTATTACAAAGTGGGGCAAGTGGTATTACAAATCGGGGCAGCTCTGTTACTACAAAGTGGGGCAAACATTATTACAAAGTGGGGCAATTATTACAAAGTAGGACATAACAAATGCTATCATCTGTTTAACCTGCTGATTGGTGGAAAAAAACCCAACCATTACAGTGTCTTTATAAATGAATAGGAATATGTTTAAAATTGTTAATTTTTTTCCTTTTTTTACTTTTAATTTTTGTATTATTGTTAACTTAATTTTTTAACCTAAATATTATTTCATTTCTAACTTAAGTTCAGCCGAGCCTTTTTGATTTAAACTGTGATATAAAGCTAAAAGCACTAATATCTACAACCTTAATGATCAGTTTTGCGAAAAAGTATTCAAAAAAGCGTGAATGAATTGACATATTCATGGCTGGCTAACCCTCAAGCAGCAATTTCTTAAAGGACAAATGTGTAAAACTGAAATTATAATTTATAATTTATCAAGATATAGAAACTGTTCGTTTATTAGTGTAAACGGTCTAATCTGATATTTGTTTACTCATGTTCAGAATAGAGCACTGATTGTGATCGTTTTGAACTGTTATAAGTGTTCGACATTACATGATGTGTAAATGGTAAAATAATTGGATCTATCAAAATGTGCTATATTGCTTATTGTCCCGGATAAATTTGAGTTATGCAGATAATTTTTCTAGAGTAAATGTAATATTATTGGGATTTATCCTTATCTGGATAAATTTTATGAATTTGAATAAATGCTCTAGTGTAAACATAGTATAAATGAACAAACAATAGTCTAAACGATCCTTAAAATTTCCTTGATTACTGAATTTATTCTAAGTTTTTGTTGAGTTTTACATTATACTGACAGCATAGTTGCATGAAATATTGTACTACTCCTGTGTTTTTCAAGTATCGTTTCACCTTTTAAATTGTTATTTTTAGATTGAAGAATTATAAATTTACTTGGTTTCAAGAGCTTTATTGATATTGCTAATATTGCTCTTGATTCAGCTGACATCCTATATCTGTTGAGGCATTTTTGGTTCCACCTGAGGCATTTGACGTCATAGGTCATACCATTCTAAGAACGTTTAATATATTTGGTTCTAAACTTGGTACACGTTTTACAAAATATCGAAAAAGATTGTTTCACCCATCCTTTGCCTCAATACTCGCTACTGAGAGAAGTGATGTCATAGTTCACATGACTTAAAGGGATTCCGAGGTGAAAATATAATTTTAGTTCATATGAAAGATGAGAAAAATGATGAACATCAGTTTTTATTTCATCTCAATCCGACTTTTGGTTCTACTATCTATATGAAAGTTTTTTGATCAAGAAAAATCCAGAATGGCATTTACAAGTATTGTGCCTGATTTGTTTTCGCTTCCCATCTATAGATGATGAATAAGATGTGACTATACTTTTTTTAGAGACATATAATACAGCCATTAGCCATTTGTTTAATATCTACGTTTTTACTCTGAGTAGACACTCTGAGGAACTCCAGCAAAGGTCATATAAGTTCCGATTTGTCTGATTTACAAAATATTTCAAAGTTTTCTTATTTTATCAGATCAAAGATCAAAGTATTGTTGTTAAAACAATTTTCGTTACTCACAATTTTTATAAGCCTGTAAGAAAGAACAGTGTTATTGAAGGCAAGATGTTTTTTCATTTATTACAGTCATAATGGCTATGAAGCCATAATGTTAATATTAGTACTGAACATTTGACAGTCCACTCACTAAACCTGGTAATTGACACCTAGATGTTTTGATTACGTTGCAAGTTTAAGATGATACTTTCCAAATAAAAAAAGAACTAATAAAGACAAAACAAAACTTCCTACAGTAGATACCCTAAAAGCAATAAATTTTTACCTTAAGTGTACAAATTTTTCGGAGAATGTCTTTTCGCGAGTTCAAAAAACTTGCAATTTACGAAGATTTACTTTCGTGAACTACTTATTTACAAACCTTAGGGAGGATTTATTTTTGCAAAACAGACCATATACGGTATTAAACAAAAGTCGAAAAGACCTAAAATAAATGAAAGTTTTACCAGAAATGAATCCATATTGCATTTTATTGCAATATAAACACACAACGTACAGATAAATAGACTTCTAAAACCAGTCAATTGCTAAAATTTTGTGACGTTGAGTAAAATTATCTACATTTTTCATAAAAAGCTTTAGAAGCCATGAAATTTACAATTGGTTCGAAATGTTCGATTTTTCAAAGGGGCGGATTCCTAAGAAACTTTCACATAAAAATGTATCTGTATTTTAAAGTATTCTTAAAAAATTAACACTCAAAGAAGTCAAGTTAGTGAATTATATTGAATATATAATAACTAATTTAGTGTGGTGGTTTATTATCCGCCTGAAAAGTGATGACGTCATCAGAATCTTCAAAAAACGGATTTTACTGTTCCTACGAAGCTTTGACGCCAATGAAGCCATAATGACGTAACTATGATGTTGTTTACCCACTAATAACCCATAGATAAAACTAATTTGTCTTAAATCAACTAGAACTTTTCATATAATTTCAAAAAAGTTCTATACCAAGGTCCCTTGAAAACGTCATGACAGGAGACTGGCCCTGAGTTAAATATTTGTTTTAATTGTAAATTTTCATTGGAAACACTCAGTCAAAATTTCATGCAAAAATCTATAGGTCACATTCAACTTATGTTATTGTTAAATATAGATTATAATCAGTGATTAGGAGGGTTCTTTTAAGAGCACATAGAACCCTAATTCACTCAGGGGATTATCGCTCCACCTTCCATATAATAATTTTTTGATGTAACTCTAATACTAAAGAGCACTTTACCATGAAAGTTTCTCAATTTGTACAAAATTTACAAGGGACAACTTAAGTGATAAAAGCTACATAGCAGAATATTTTGTGGTTCAATTTCAGTCACTTAAAATGGAAGGCTTGACATTAGAATTGTAAATAATGACAGTCTGTTGGTGCCATCGCTTAAACTTCGTGTATAAGTAAGTTAACAGATTAAGTTAGTTTATGCCTGTACAAAAATCATCACTTTATCATAAGCGGTTTTTAGGATATAAGCAGGTTACGGAAATAAAGGTTACGAAAGCCTGAGTGGAATCAGAGCAAAACTGAAACTTTAGTTGTTTAACAGAATAGAACAGAATAGAGAGCTTCTCTAAGAAAGCATTAAAAGGAGTGTACTTAATGCTGTATAAAATTGTGCATTTTGACAATAAAGAATGTGTTTCTTTGACAATAAAGAAACACAGTTTCCGTAATCAAAAAGTACCATTAAAGGATTGTAAAATGTTTTCTCTCAAAAGGATTTTTGATCATGGCGTCTAGATGGATATACGTTCTTCCCATTTGATTTTAACACTCTTTGACATAGACTTTTTGATAGCCCTAATAGCGTCGTGGGAGAGCCTTTTATTGAAATCATATGACGCCACCAAAATCACCAAGAATCACCCAAAACCAGCCAAAGTCAAATAAGATTATCTTTTTTTATCCAAAACCAGTCAAAGTTAACCAGAATCATCCAGAATCATCAAAAACCAACCAAAGTTAATGAAAATCATCCAGAATCATCGAAAACCAGCTAAAGTCAACCAAAATCGCTCAAAATTTTCCAAAACCAGCCAAAGTTAACTAAAATCATCCAGAATCATCAGAAATCAGCCAAAGTCAACCAACATCACTCAGAATTATCTAAAACCAGCCAAAGTTAACTAAAATCATCCAAAACCAGCCAAAGTCAATTAAAATTATCTGAAATCATTTAAAATTAGTTAAAGTCAAACAAAATCACCCCGAGTTGCCCAAAAATATCCAAAGTCAATTAAGATCATATAAAATCATCCAAAACTTGCCAAAGTCAATTAAGATCATATAAAGTCATCCGAAATCAACTAAAGTCAACCAAAATTGACCACAATTGTCCAAAACCAGGAAAAGTCAATCAGAATCATCAAAAATCATTCCAAACGAATCAAAGTCAACGAAAATCACCTAAAATCGTCACAAAACCAATCAAAGTAAACATAGATCACCTAGAGTTATCCACAACCAGGTAAAGTCAACCAAAATCACCTCGAATCATCTAAAACCAGTCAAAGTCAGTTAAAATTGTCTGAAATTCAGTTAAAGTCAACGAAAATCACCCTGAACTGTCCAAAATTTTCCTAAGTCAATTAAGGTCATATAAAATCATCTGAAACAAGTCAAAGTCAACCCAAATAACCTAGCATCCTCTAAAACGAGCCAAAGCTAACTAAAATTGTTCAGAATTATTCACAACAAGCTAAAGTCAACTAAGTCCCCCAGATCATCCAAAACCAGATCAAGTTAACAAAAATCATCAAGAATCATCTACTACCAGCTAAATTTAGCCAGAAATAGCCAATCAACCAAAATCAGCCATACTTTAAATAAGGGCCAACAGAATTGCTGGAATTAATCAAAATCTAGCTTCCTGTAATATGTAAAATTAACCAATTAAGGTATCTCGCAATGATAAATTTTCATGTTTTCAGAAAATTATACGAATGGCAACTGCAGAGTCTGTATAAATA
>JANSTP010275891.1:0-10031 GCA_025330745.1 Cladonema radiatum | reverse complement strand
TGTTTGTAAATTAGGTGGCTTATTCCTTCGTTTATCCTAGTGGTATTGTTTAAGTCTCCTTCTTGAATGAATTTGTGTGATACAAGTAATCAATCCTTAGAAGCCTGACTATCAAAACTTTTACTTGTTAATGTCCATTCAGGTATTTCCATGCGTAATTATTATTTGTGTATTTTTATAAAAGGAAATTTGTATAGTTAGATACTTGTATGTTTTTCATTTCAAGTATATAAATCATATTACTTACTTATTTGTCATATCAATGAAAGCCAGTAAAAAGCGCTTTAAAATGTCAATCGTTGCAAGCACAACAGTTCTCAGTCTCTTGGTTTTGTGAACTGCAGTGACTTAAGGAATTTAATTCCCTGTGAATCAGATGCTATGCAGTTTTAATAAATGCCAAGACCAAAGTAAAAATATGAGTTCAAATAAAAGAGAATAAAAAAATGTCAAACAAACCTCTGAATCCTTATTATTCAAATCATTTCCATCTTAACTCAAGTCTCAAACAAAGTCTGTTATTGTACTGGAGTAATAATAAGAATTGATGATTTCATCAAATTGATTAGTAAAATATGCTAGCAATATTGTGTGATTATCATATTTTATGAAAGAAGTTCCAATCAGATGATGACTATTAAGTAAGATTTGTTTAGCCACTGCGATAGTGATGAAACACCTTCAGCACCAAAGCCTGATTATCTGAGGTGGCCAAGAATAAATGCCACTACTGCTTAGGCGTCCAAGTGTAATTATTTTCTCAAATGTGCTGAGAAACATTTCATGAAAGAAAGATATTGTAATAAATTACTCTCTTTTCATTAAGCAATATATATCTTATCGACACTCAAATAAAAATGGTAGCTTTTATAATAAAATGCTTTTTCATTTTGTCAGATTCCTGCATCCATCTAAACATTCTAATGTGATGTATTGAAGGGACTGGTTAAGAGTTTGTTGGGAAAGTGAACAGTAACAGGTGTTTTAAGCAGATAACATTTATTTAATGAATCACAAAATCAAATGTATAATAACAAAAGAAAGGGGATATAAGTTGGATTTCAACTACTGGCAAGAAGTAAACCAAAAGATTTCAGTTAATTCTCCGAAAAGCAAAAGCAAAGAGCTTTTGCATGAGATTTTTTTAACTCAAATTTTTTTCAGATTATACTTTTTAAAATTATTTTATGAATTTGGCCACTTGATGAAATACAACTGATAGCAGTAACAATGATGGAATTCAGGCTGTATTAGGCTAGACAACCAAAGTCGCTGAATTGAAAACTAGTTTCGGAACATCTTTTTTAAAAAACCTGAAAATTTGTTGTATTACTTCCACGCTGTGAGAGAGTGATGAAAGCAGGATATCCTTTCATTCTCCAAAAGCTGAAGCTGAATCAAGAAGCCAAATTTCATCTATATTTTTAAAAATTGGGTTAGAAAAAAAATCCTAAGAAATGATTTTATTTCTGAAGGGTACTTATAAAGAAAAAACAGATTTCACATTGATGAAATAAAAATCTGTTTATCCTGATAATGACATAATTATGAAAAAAAAATGTTTAGTTTCATATTTATTAGCGATTTTCATTATTTTTGAAATTTGAATTATTATTTTATAAGACTGACTTTTTGTGAAATATACTTAATTTTGCTTCAATCTAAGGACGTCTTCATCACAAGGTTGCAATTTTTATTTCCTTAAATAGAGCGCAGTTGAATTAATGCATTCTCTAGGTTTCATACGTATTGAGAAGGGCAGGTTGTTTTTATATGGACTATTTATAAGGACTTTGTCATTAACATTCCAAGTTATTTGAAAGTAAAACATCTATGCAACAAAAAACTTTATTGAAAAACTGAAGCTGAAATTTGTAGATATACAGTTAACTCTCCCTAATTCGAATCTCTATTATTCGAACAAATTATGAGTCACCGTCAATATTCCTTAAGAAACTCTTACAATTTACTTTCTATTATTCAAATCTCTATAATTTGAAAACCTCTATAATTTAAACAGGTTTTTAAGGCCCCTCAGTAAAATTCTCTCTGCATTTTGAATATCAAAGTGCAAAAAAATCATTTACATCTTCGAATTCAGTTTTCGAATATTCAAACTTCTGTCAAAATATTTAAATAATGTTTTTTATGTAAAGTTTGGTGAACTTCAACTTATTTCTTGTTCAAAATGTCTAAACGAATCCATATGAATCAAACCTTGGAGACAAAGTATAAAGCTTTCTAGGAGTTAGAAAAAAGGAAGGTCTGATTGAAGGTCTCTCTCTCCCTTGAAATTCGAATAAGAGAGAGTCAACTGTATATTTTTTTCAATATTTCTACAATAAAAATCAGAGTCTAACAACATTTTGATTACAGATCCAACTAGTTTAATGTAGCATAATATAATTTAGTTCAAATGTAATGATGTCATAAATTATATCACCATATTGGAGTTATAATAAAGATAAATGCAGAGAAAAAAAACTTTTTTGCACTCTGTCTCTATGGGAGTATCCTGTTACACTTCAGGAATTTTCAAAATAATCTGGAAAAGGGAGAAAACATTTTAAAATTTTATTATCCTTGAAATAAAAAGTTAAACTGAGATTTAATAATCAAAGCTTCATCAAAATTTTTATGAACCTTTTCTATGAATCTACCATGCACTTAATCTTAAAAATGTAATCTCTTAGGGCAAAAAAACTAGACCAGAATTTAAGACAACAGAATTTTACAAATTTTTGTTAAAAAGATTTTCTAGAAAAAGATCGCTTACTTTGTTATCTCTGACACCATGTATTGTAAGGTTTCGCCCTTTAGAAATGGTATAATGATTCTTGTCATTGCAGCATCTAATAATTTGAAAAACTCATCTATTTCATCTGAACCTATTATCGCATTTGAATCTTTAACCACAGGGAAATTCACCTGAAAGTATATTTTAAAAAACAATCTATAGCAGGAAAAGCAATGTGAGTCATAACATATTATGATAGAGAATATTTTGCAAGAGGAAATACTAAAGGCGTTCCAACATGAAAATATAAATTGGGTTCTATGAAAGAAGAGAAAAGATTATGAATACCACTTTTTATTTCATCTTGATCTGACTTTTCTCTCTCAAGATATTTGAGTTTAAAGATTTGTCAAAATATTGAAGAATTTGTGATGCAACTGTAATACTAAATATCACAGGATATAATACAATTTCAAAAGCACGTATTAAGGAAAATTCAATTGCACAGAAATTTTTCAAAAATAATTTTTACTTCACTCGTTTCGAGCCCCTTTTCGTTTTTGCGCTAGGCTCAATATCTAACCAACAAAGCTTTTTTTCAGCAAATGAACATTTTTTTTGAGTTCGGAATTTTTTGAAGAACTTTAAAAATAAATAATTTTAACAAATAATTTCAAAAGCTTAAAATTGAGGACAGGATGATTTACAAAAGGGGCCTGGGACTAGTGACCTAAAGCCAATTACAAAAAATTTTTCTGCAGAAGAATTATAATTAACGCCTAGTATTTATATGAAAGTGTTTAATCATAAACCATTATTATAACCTGAGATATTTAGCATTCAAGATTGGGGTAATTTTTATGTACACTTAATGATATCATAAATTCCTCAACATTTTAAGGAAATTCCCTAAGTGACAAATCTTTAAACTCAACTATTGACAATTTTCGGAACAAATTTTACGGAAAAAACTTTCATGAATTCAAAGTACCATTCGTAATCACGTGGAAAAACTTTCACCAATAAGCAAAATACAAGAAAAAATCTTTTCCAAAATTATACTAAATGTTGTATTGGGCACTGAATATTGATTAGTTTCAAAAACAAACAGATTAAGTTATGTGAATAATTTTTTAAAAAGAAAAAAAATGTCATTCATTTTCGTCATCGCTCATATCATACTGTAAATACCGTACTGACTCGATGAAGTGTCAATGTGCTTATAAATTTTTTAAGGCTTTTGGGTGGGTGCTTATTCAAGGAGGGGGGTACTTATATGAGGGGGCGCTTATTTAAAAAATAGTTTTGAAAGAAATTAAAAAAATCAAAATGAAAGAAAACCATTTTTTGCATTGAGGCACTTCTTTCACCAAAAAATTCTTTCACAAAAACAAATATTGTATTTACAGAAAGTAATGAAAAATTGCTGCCAATTCAATAGTTGTTGCCAGTTTTCCCTGACTTTTCATATATATTTTCATTGAAAATTCTAATAAGCCCTCATTTCTAAAGCTTCAAGGGTGGATGCTTATTCAAAAGGGGCACTTATGCAATAATTTCAGTCACAGGGTGGGCGCTTATTCAAGAGGGACACTTATGCAAGGGGAGTGCTTAATCGAGGCATTATCATGCCATGAAAACTCTCATGTAGTGACTATCATCACCTGCTTTATGTGATTGGTAAAAAAACCCAACCATGACAGTGCCTCTTTAACCACATTAAAAAAATATATAAGATATACAAGTTAAGGCTCACAAAAATTTTATAAAAGTAGTTTACTTTTTACAAGTATTACAAGTTTATATAAGATCAAAATAAAATGAAAGCACCAAATTTGAAAAATGCTCCACTTTTATAATTTTTTGTGGTGGCTAAACTTTTGAGTTTTAAAAATGTTAATGATTCCACTGGAAAGTACTTTCACATTTTGATGTTTTTGAATTTTCCAATAAAAGAAACTTCCCCAAAAATGACCAAAAAATACAAAAGTTAGTGCCTGTGAAAGTTTCTACCTTAAAGTATTATCGTGATAACATCGTGACTGATAGCTCAGTCAGGGGAGCATCTCCAACTCAATTGATTTCCATATTTTGCATTGTTTACCATGTACACAAAATTGATAGGCATTTATGCAGGATTAGCTAACATTCGATTTTATTGATGAAAACATTGTAGAAGTGTAAACCTTGTCTGTAATACATTTCTTGAGAACTGAATTTTTCTTTTCAAAACATTGGGCAACGCAATGTGTTTATAATCAATATTTTTTAAATCAAACTGATCTTGATTTAAAAATAATTGATTGGATTGAAAATGATGACATCAAAGAAACTGCAGAGGTGAATTGCAAACGAGGTTTACATTTTATCAATGATTGAAATCAATATATTGATCAACAGAATTGCAGAAGTGTAAATCGGCCTTAAGAACTTCAGTTTATTTTCCTGATTGCTCAGGAGAAGACACTCATGACCATAATTTGAGTTAGGCAGAAAATCGCTGGTTGGGGGATTAGGGCTGGTATGAATATGATGAGATAGCATCGTCTGCAAAATTTATGTATATTTTCAAAACTCCTAGACCATGGTGTACTTTATTAACATTTCTTAACAACATGCCGACTGGAGGCAAAACCGGAGGACAGACAATTTTCAAACAAGACAAAGGGAGAAAACTAACAACTGAGGCATAGGTAGAGAACAAAACTATCCTTATGTAAATTCCAAGTAATCTTAAAAGGATTCCGATCAGTTCAGTTCATATGAAAGTGGAGAAAAAATGATGAACACCAGCTTTTATTTCATCTCATTCTGACTTTTGGTTCTCGAAATATTTGAGTTTAAAAATTTGTCACTCAGGGAATTTCTCTAAATAGTTGAAGAAGTTGTGATGTCATCTAGTGTATAGAAAAATTGCCCCGATCTTGAATATTGAATATCTCAGGTTATAATATGACTTCATGCATGAACATGTACACACAATTTGTACACATTGGGGAAAATTCAACTACAAAAAAAATTTTCAAAAATAATTGTTTCTTCACTAGATCCAGGCCCTTTTTCGTTTTAGGGTCAGGCTCAATATCTACCCAACAAAGCTTTTTTTCAACAAATAAATTCTTTTTTTGAGTTCGGAATATTTCGAAGAACTTTAAAAATAAAAAATAATTTTAGAAGATATTTTCAAAAGCTCTAAATCGAGGACAGCATGATTTTCAAAAGGGGCCTGGGACTAGTGATCAAAAGCTTATTTATTGAAAAAATTATTGCAGAAGAGGTGTAATACACATCTACTATCTATATGAAAGTTTATAGATCGATAGCCCTATTATAACCTGAGCTATTTAAGATTTAGGACTGGTGCAATTTTTTTATACACTAGATGACATCACAAATTCTTCAACATTTTAGGAAAATTCCCGAAGTGACAAATCTTTTAGATCAAATATCCCAAGAACAAGAAGTCGGATTGAGATGAAATAAAAACTGGCGTTTATCATTTTTCCTCCTCTTTCCTATGAACCCAACTTATATTTTCACCTTGGAATCCCTTTAATGAAGATAATATAAGTGCTCATTTAAATAAAATTAATAAAGAAATTTTTATTACTGATAAAAAAGAGAAACAATGATGAAAAAGTTATGGTAAATAGTACTTATGTACAACTCCATTAACCCCCTTCTAAACCTACTTCGCAACAAAAATCAAAACAAAAGAAATATTTAGTTTAAAAATAATAACAACTTCTGATTTTAGAGCATCAAGAGTTTGAAGTTTGAGGTTTCATTTGTGTTTCCATTGGATTTTGCTCGGAGTTGGATGGTTTTGTGGGTTTTTTTATATAATTTTTTGGTTTTTAGTAAAAGTTTGTAGTTGGTTTGACTTGCTGAGTTTATTTTTGTTTTTGAAGTTCACAGTTTGGTTTAATTTTCGACTTTCTGATTTTTTGGGTTTTTCGAACAGGTTTTTTTATAGCTTTATTATAGTTTTATCCTTTTTTATGCATTGAAGTTTTATAAGTAGTTTTTATAGTTTTAGCTTTTTCTGGTAGTGGTTGTTTGTTGCCTGGTAGAAAGATGACAGGTTTATTTGAATTTCAGCAGTTTTAGTCATGCTAGGTTTTAGTTGTTAGAAATTGTGGAGGAAATTACATTGAGGAAAATAGAGTCAAGAAATTTCGGTTACAAAAAAAAAAAAGAGAGAGAAAGGTGGTTGTTTTGTACCAAGAGCAAAAAATAACACCAAGGGTGTTAACAATGACAAAGTTGTTTGTGAAAGACACTGGCCATCAAAATATGAGGTAGTTCAATGTCATGACTCTTTATGGCCAAAAGATGCACCATCTGTTTTCAAATATTTAAGTCAAATTTGATACCAACAACAAAACCTGCAGCACGTAAAACAGTACTGGCTTTTTGGTGAATTTACTTGATGATGAAGTTATCATCCAATCAACATCTTTCTTTGAAAATACAAATATCAGTGAGTTCATGCTTCGTGTCAAAAATGATTTTTCCTATTCTGCGTATCATGGAGGTTCAAGAAAAGCAATATTATTGCTCTGAGCGTAATCATATAGATGAATTAGAAGGATGGTCACATTTGGATGAAATTATAAACACCCTAATTAACTTAGATTTATCTCCAAAGCAAAGTCACATCATAGAACATATTGTAGCAATGGAGAGTTCAAAAGTAGGGGAAAAGAAATACAGAATAGAATCATTACTCGAACAGTAACTCGTTTAACATCTAGTGTTGGAAAGTTAGATGACTTGACATTTATCAATGTGTTGTTCAAGAATTGAGGTTTGCAACAGACACATTGTCTATTAGTCATCGATGACGTTTATATTAAGTCATCCCTTCAGTTTCATGGTGGTAAAGTATTTGGGAAAGCAGTTAACCATCCACAAAAACTTGCAAACACAATATTAAGTTTTATGATTGTTTGTATGATGGGCCAAAGTTCCTTTGTAGGATGATTCCATTGACAGATTCAAATGCTGGATTTTTGTTTGAGTAAAATCAGCTGATTGTTGATGGTGTAAGCAAGGCAGGGGTAGAACTTGTGTCGTTGTTGTGTGATGGGAATAGGGTGAATCATGCATTTTTTAAGAGGTTTGATTTGATTGATCCATGGTTGACAGCAGATAGCATATTTTTGTTTGATTATGTACATATTTTGAAAAATATTCGAAATAATTGGTTGACGAAAAAAATAGAAATTATTGGAATTTGAATTTGATGGTTGTAGGAGGTTAGTTAAATGGGCAACATTAAAGTTGCTATTTGAACTGGAAAAAGGACAAACAGTAAAGATGTTGAAATTAAGGAAACATCCATTAATCCAAAGCAAATTGAGCGACAAAATGTCTCGACAGCCCTGAAGGTATTTTGTGATAAAACACTCAATGCTCTTAAGGTATAAATCTTTGAAATTTCAATGTTTTATTCTAACATTTTGTCACTTGCAAAGATTTAAATACTTTTAAGATAGTTGGTTTCATATTTTAGGTTCATACTGATATTCAAGATAAAGATATGGCAGTTTTCATTGAATTGGTCATAAAATTTTGGAAAATTGTCAATGTTTGGTCGAAAGGAGAGGATATGCGATGACGTGAGGAACAAAGGTCAGTTACTGATACTGTTAACCATCAAAATTTAGAGTTTTTATTAAAGTTTGAAGATATGGCAAAAAAACATGTCAACATCTACACCAGGTAAAGCATTATTTTTTTCTTTAAAAATATTCCTCTTTCTAATCAAGGTGGCACTCGATAGGCAGACACATTCACGTTGTGAATGCCGAGAACATCAGTGTTTTATCTGCTTCTGATTGAGAAATTCGTAGCTAATGCTAAATCTGTATAGTCAGTTGTGTAATAATGAAGCAGCTTTATGGACACTCTGTTGCCAATTTTACTTAATTTTTAGTTACAGTATAGAGAAAGTGCATAAGCAAACTTTGAATTGAACATTTTACTAATACGATATTTGAGTTATTTTTTTCAGTCCGAATCAAAGCTTTCAGCAGAGATACAGCTAATGCCATTCATCAAACTTGCAATGGATTATGCCAACTTTCCGGATACTTGTTAACCAAAACAAATTTTAAATATGTTTTGCTATATGTTTTGCTATGTTTTTTTAAATATATTTTTCATCAGATGTTATTGAAAATGAATTTGGAAAGTTAAGACAGCGTTCAGGTAAAAATGTTTTCCCTCTTTTAACAGTATCAATATTGTTTTTCAAATAATTGTATTCCTTTTTATTGCTGTTATTGTTTTATTAGTAAACTACACTTAAAACCAGTAAATATCAACACTCTATACACTAGTCTTACATCTGTTGAAGACTGAATGAGATGTCAAAAATCTGATCCCTCAAAGTCTTAACTTGACAATGGTTATCTGCGATTTCATAATAAGTATCTTTTGTTCTTGCTTTTTTTTATCATCATTTTTGCTTTACTTAACCACCAGATTTTACTTTTAAAAATTCTCCCCATTTAGGTGGCACATATTTCATAACAGTGCAGCAAGTGTTGGAGAAGGTAACAATTTATAAAACAAAACTCCTTCTTCGTTATGAAGACATTTACATGGATGAGCCTGCTGGAGAAGGTTTACATCAAGGTGAGAGAAGTGGCAATTTTCTTGACAGCAAATCGATTTGCGATAAATTTGATAACTTGGAAAAACTTGAGAACCATTTGTCACATGATTGCATGATGGCTCTTATATATATTGCAGGTATTTATTATTATATGTGCAGTGGTGTAACTTCCTGGTTGCCCGGCGCCAAATGGCGACCAGAATCTTGACCGGGTGACCCAGAAATTTGAAGATCGAGTACTGAGTCGGTAAATTTCAGAGCTATAATATAATATAATTTGTTGTTTATGAATCTAAACAAACTTACAGGAAGATTCAAACTGTCAAAGCTTCTGTGAAGTTATTTTATCAATGTATTTCTTACTTTATGAATTTAAACAAATTTATGGGAAGTTTCAAAGCTGCTACGAAGTTAGTTTGTCAATATAGTTCATTCTTTATGAATTTAAACAAACTTATGGGAAGTTTCAGAGCTTTACAAAGTTATCTTGTTAATATAATTGGTTCTTTATGAATCTAAACAAATTTACGGGTAGTTTTAAAGCTTCTACCAAGTTAGCTTGACAAAATAATTCGTTCTTTATGAATTATCAGAAAGTTTCAAAGCTTTTACGAAGTTAGTTTGACAATATAATTCTTTCTTTGGTGTTATGATGGCTAAAAATCCTTA
>JANSTP010275869.1:0-10035 GCA_025330745.1 Cladonema radiatum | reverse complement strand
GACAAGCTGCATCACACCCGGCAAGCATCTTATTCCGGAAAATGACGGCTATTCAATGGCCCAAGTGTATCAACATGAAACCGGTTTAAGCGTTACCGATGACCGTGATTTGCCTGACATTGCCGTTGCGCGTGCGCATGTTCAGTCGGTGCAATTTGCCGGTCGTGTTCGGCGCATACAGACAAACAGCGTGCCGGTACGGTCGAAGTCGTTTTCGATGTTGCCAAATCCTGAAATTAATCTCTATGTTTTCCCGCACATGCAAGCGGCAGGTGGACAACAAGTCCCCATTCCAGGCTATACCACGGGTTTCTTTTTATATACGCAAAATCATTTTGCGCTACCGAGTGAGGAATATTAAGCATGTTAAACAACATTAAGTTGATGATCCTAGCTGTGGTTGCGATGTTAACAATAACGCATACGGCTTTTGCACATGAAATGGGTGTGGCAAATAGCAGCATGGATGCAGGTGCGTTTACACCGGTAAGCCTCCTGGATACGTTCGCTACCAATGATAGCAGTACAACGTGTCAATTTGATGCGGCCTATAAGCGTTTGGCCATGAAAATTAAGGCGGCTTATCCCCCTGCGATGCTTGCCGATACCGCGTTATTAGAGACGATAAATCAATTGTCTCAATTGCCCACGCCGACAGCAGACAACCCGCAGTTAGTTATTGCCGCAGAAGTGACGCCTGCTCATGAGCGTGTTTGGTTTCAAAAAAAATTGTTGGCAGAAGTTAAGCAGTCCAATGCGTTATTACAACAACTCATAAAGCAAAACAGGATACTCATTAAACAACAACGTCATTTTTTAGCATCGGCTAGCGATTTAACGCAACTAACAAAGATTGATGGTCAAAGCGTAATGCTGGCACAGCCCAAAGCCAGTTGGTATCGAAAATTTAACAACGATGTCGAAAAAAGCGTGACGAAAGCCAAAGAGGGTGAGCGATGAACACAACACGATTGCATAACACTATTAACCCTATCCGACCAGAGGACAATCCTCATTGTGTTGTGATGGGAACGACGGGTGTGGGTAAAACACAATTTCTAGCAGGCTTAATTAAGCGTTCCAGACAAGCTGGATACGTTGTGATGATTGATCCAAAAAGTGATTTTTGTGATCGCATCAATGCTTTATTCATCGATGAGTGATCAGCATGGGATTATTTTCGCCAAAAACAAAACGTCGCCCGGTTAAACAATCGGATGTCGCTCGCGGTTACCAAAAAAGACCGCCTATTACCGAGCAATTACCGTGGTGCGACTTTTCAGATGAACACAACATTATGCTGCTTGAAGATGGGTGCTCTATGGGAATAGGGTTTATCGTTGATAGTCTGCCCTGTGAACATATGGATGAGGCGGCACTGGCGAAATTGCAGCAGAATATTGTCGGCATTTTTTCAGAAGGCGTGCCAAAAGAAGCGGTCAATCCTTGGGTGATGCAACTGTATGTGCAGGATGAATTGTCGTTGCAACCTTTATATGAGCGCTTAGAAACGTATATTGATGAACGTGTCGGCAAAGATGACCCACTCGCTCGTGAATATTTGGCGCAATACAAGGAACACTTTGCGTTAATGTCACGCGATGAAGGCATGTTTATCGATCCGATGAACAACTTACCGTTTCGCGGAAAATTTCGTCGCTTTCGTATTCTATTGTATCGCCGCTTAACCGACAGTGAGAAAAAAAAGCCAAGCCATAATCCTGTGCGAGTTTTATTACAATTGGGTGAAGATTTTCGAAAACGTCTGCAAGAAAACGAATTTAAAGTTAAATATTTACGGGGTCGTGATTATTACGAATGGTTTGTGCGCTGGTTTAATCCGCATCCTGCATTAACAGACGGTAATGTCGATGCTCTGTTAGAAAAATTTCCGTACCCTGCCCGCGACAAACCTTTTGGCTGGAGTTTTTCGACCAATACCGTCTTTTCGTATCCTGATACGACCGACGGTGATGGTTGGGTCTTTGATAACCTAAAACACCGGGTATTACTGTTTAAAGAATTACAACAAGCGATCCCCATGGGCGCTATCACCATGGAGCGAACGCAATCGGGTAAACAAAAATATGCGTTGTTTGATAAATTACCCGTCGGCAGTATTTATACCATGCAGGTCGTTTTTGAGCCAAAAAACCAGACCGAAAATCACTTGGGGTTAATTCGAAAGGCAGCGGTGGGTGCTGATGAGCATATCGACACTATCCGTGATAATTTGCGCCGCGCCAAACGCGAAATGAACGTCAATCATAATATGTTGTTTCGCTCGACCGAAGCCTTGTTTATTCGGGGTGAGAACAGTGATGCACTCGATGCCATCGAAGGGACGGTAAGTACCTTGATTGCCAATAGTGGTTTGCGTATTCATAAAAGTGAGCATGAAGTGTATCCGCTTGATGCTTATGTGCGCTTGTTACCCTTTAATTACTGCCCGAAATTCGATAAAGAAAAATCGCAGTATTCAACCTATAAATATGCCACCGATATGGCGAAGTTATTTCCAGGGTTTGGGCGAACTAAAGGCGATGGACAAAATCCGTTATTCTTATTGTGGAACCGAGGGGGCGAGCCGTTTATTGGCGACCCGCTGAACAAAGCCTTTAAAGGCTCTAATTCGCATATGTTTATTGGCGGCATTACCGGTGCAGGTAAATCGGTGGCGTTAAATTCGATTGCCATTGCGATGCAGGCAACGTATCGCCCGTGCATGTTTATTGCAGAAGTCGGCGGCAGTTTAGATTATACGGTCCGCTATTGTGGCCATCATGGTAGAAGCGTTCGGCAAATTAAATATGATAATGTCGATCCCGTTGCTTCAAGAAACATTGTGCCAATGAACCCTTTTCGAGAAGGGTATCGGGCGCTTGCTCAAATTGAAAAAATCAACGCGAATTTTACCAGCGTTGACGAGAGTGAGGCGGCGCTTTCTGGAAAAATTAAAGTGGTGCATGATGCCATGGCAGGGCGGCAAAAAATTGCCGATGATAAAGAGCGCAGTGAAGAAGCCGACCGCGATATTTTAAATGAAATGCTGCTTGCCTTTACCACCTTAATTACCCAAGGCAATCTTAAAGCGAAAAATGAATTATCACTCGATGATATGACCGCAATGACACGCGCCTTGATTTACAGTCTACAACGGGCAAGACGGCTCCAAAAACCGCAAATGATCATAACCGATTTACGCGACGGTTGCTTGGAATTAAATGTTAATGAAAAAAAAGCCGGTAATCAGCAGATTGCAGAGCGCTACTTTAATTACGCGCAGCGTTTAGAGCGCTACATTACCGATCCGGTGCGAGCAAAATGCATTAACCGGGTATCCGAACCGCTCAGTGAAGTGGACGTAACCCATATCGATTTTGGTTTCATGCAAGACCCTACCTATACCGATTTGATGAACATTGTCTGCATTGCCTTTTTATCGCAGGTGCTGGCAATTGCCGAGAAAAACAAAGCGACCAAAAAACCGACGATTTTAATGCTGGACGAAGCCCATGTCTTTTTTAAATCGGATGTGGTTGCCGTCTTTGTGGTGTTGATGGCAAAAGTGGGGCGCAAATTGGGGATGTGGCTCATTCCAACCACACAAAACATTGAGGATTTTGATTCGGTTGAATCGCGCAAAGCGTTATCGATGATGGAAACCTGGTTAATGTTAACGGTGACGACAAATGAAATTAAATTAATTGAAGAATTTAAACCGTTAACCGATAGGGAAAAAGACATGATTAACGATATTCGAAAATACCCCGGTATTTATTCAGAAGGGGTATTGCTCGGTAAAAATTATCAAGGCTTATTTCGAAATGTCCCGCCGCGTTTGCATTTAGCGCTATCCATGACAGAGCAAGATGAACGGGCGGCAAGAGCCGCATTGCAACGTGAAAAACAAATTGATGAAGTTGCGGCAAGTCACTTGATGGCAGAGGCGATGAAAAAGAAAGCTGTGGTCAGCAGCGCGGAGGATACCTTTTTATGACATCATTACGCCGATATTTATTGTTAGGTTGTTTGTTAGGGTGGCTTTGCCCTTATCAAAGCACTAGCGCTGCCATCATGGCGTATAGCGTGCGGACACTGCCGTTTACTGATGTCCCATCCGGTGTAACGGTTTGTTATCTTGATACTGCCCTTAAGGCAACACAGGCGATTAACGAGTATTTACAGACGTTACCCAAGGCAGAGGCCAAAGCCTGGGCATTAGCGCATAAAACGCTGCTGGAAAATAGGGCGTTTTGTTTATTAGCAGCTAAAGCGGCTGGCATCACACAATTACCGGCGGTGGTCGAAGACAATGCGAAGGTTGTCTATGGGATGATGGATGTTCATGCAGCGCTTTTAAAACTGCAAAGTGGCGATACGGGGTTGTATTATCACGTTGCTCATCCAGCCCAACTTTCGCCTTCTGCAAACACCCGCCTGGAATTTACCGGTGGCAAACCTGCTTCTCCAGGTTTTGCCGATGGGACGTTTAATCCACCCGCGCGAGGAGGGCAGTAGCATGCGCATGTGGATAGGGATACTCAGTCTTTTGGCAAGCGTAACTCTTTATGCCAATGATGGACCTGCTCCCGGTGATACCATCACAAGCGTTGGCATTGGTGAAAAAGTCGCCTCACATTATCTGGACTACACCCATTATCGTGTGATTGGCATGTGCTTTTGGTTGGTAGGTTGCCCGTTTTGTCATGTGGAGCCAACGCTCGAGGTGTCTGAATATTTACCGGACATTGCTGTTACCGTTGCCAATGGGGCAGGTAACAATCCTTTTCTTGAGGCCAATAAAACACTGGATAAACTGGGCTTTATAACGGGCAACTGGTTAATGCAAAAGGCAACCGGCTTTTCGATGAGTAACGGCAATGCCAGTACGCGTAGCATAGGCGACCATCTTGATGGTATTCGCACCAAGTCGGTTGATGTCATTGGTAATCCGAGTGGCCTTGTGAAATTTCCGTATTTAAGTTTACGTTTAGATACGACCCCGTATATGCCCTATTATCAATCCGATGTCGATATTATGGGCCGCTTAGGACTGGCCGAAAAACTTCGCCCAGATGCGTTGTTGCCGACACATCCTATCGGCAGCTCGATAACCCATCATTGGGGTTATGAATTCCCCCGCGATATGACCATCAGCAGTCCGAATGATTACAAAGCGTCGGTCATGGTCGCGCTGCATGCGGCCGATATTGTCACCAACAAAAACCTATTACATACCGTTCACGCATTGAGTGATAGCTGTGGTACGAATTGTGCGGTCACCAACATTGTCGAAGAAACGCACGATGACCATGAAATTGTCGAGGAAGTCTATCCCTTCGATAAGCATATTCAATTAGGCCAAGACGACACCACGATGACCGGTTCACTGGGTAGTAGTGATGAAGCAGCAGGCCATGGCAATTATGTGTTTGTCTTTTGGCGTCGCTATGAAGGCTGCATACAAAACGGTGGGGATTATTTATTTTCAACTTATACCGTAAAACCCACAACAAAACGCTAAGAGGAAGTACGATGAAACACGTTACACAATTGGCTATTATCAGTTTTTGCCTTATCGGGGGAACCACCTTAAATGCTGCCGATATTATTCCGGATAATTCAGAAACCTATTATAAGCTTGGCGCAGGCAGTGATTATTCCATGCCGCCTGTAACCACCAATACCCGTTTGCGCATTGGTGGTGATATTGGCAGTAACCTTGGGTTTACCTGTTCGGGATTTAATCCTGCGATTGGCATGACCAATTCCCTTCGAAATCTGGGCGGGACTATCCAAGGCTTAAAGCAAAATATCGTGCGTTCATTAACCGCAGGTTTTACCAGTTTTGGTTTATACATTTTGCAAAAAGCAGACCCTGAAATGTATAACCTCGTGGAAAACGGCATTACCGATGCCGAAGACACCTTTAATTTATCGATGAAAGATTGCCAAACGGCAATGGCGCAAATCCAGCAGGGTAAATCCCCGTATCAAGACTGGTTTAGCTTATCCGATTCTCAGGGCTTTTTGGAAGATGCCAAACGCGCCCAGCAAGGTCAAGATGTTGATTTAAATGCCACCGTGAAAAATGTCCGTAAAGATCCCAAAAAATACGGTGTCCCTTGGGTCCATAAAGGACAACATTCTGGCGGCTCACTCTCGGGGCAAGTGCCGATTAAAACGATTTATGATGTGACCGTTGCCGGTTACAACATTATGGTGAACCCCGCTAATGCGTTGGATAATACCACCACCGCTGCACGTAGCGGCACAGCACTTGCTCACTACTGGAAAACCGCAGGTGATGCAGGTAAGTGGGCCGAATTAGTGTTAGGTGATGTGACGATTTCAGCGACCACGGATGATACGCATCCTGGCATGGGGTTGACTACCGTATTACAGACCTGTCCTCTGGATGCAAGTCCCGTGACCTGCGTAAAATCACTGCGCGATGCCATTACCAAACTGGTTCAAGGGACGGCGTATCCAACAGCCGCCGAATTAAAAAGTATCAGCTCCAATGAAACGTTAATTACGCCACAAGTGTTAGGGGCCATTCGTAATGCCTCTTTAACCGACCAGGCGATTGCGGTCGATAAGCTCGCCAATGATGTGGCACTTGAAAATATTGTTGACCAAGCGTTATTGCTGCGCCGGTTATTAATTGCAGGCTCACAAACCAAACCTGTGCATAACTTATCGCCTGCGTTAAAAACGATTGCCCGTGAATTAGCCGATTTAGACCAAGACATTAACAATGTCATGTTTGAACATCGCATAAAAGCCCAATTGTCGCAAAATACGGCGCAAACGCTGCTTGCGATGAACAATCAGAACCAAGCCAATGCGGCGCTCGCAACACCGAAAAGTTCTCGCCCAATGGTGGTCAATGGTGCGATTTATCACAATGAAGGAGAACATCAATCATGATGGCAAATGGCCCCCTAGAAATTTACGCTATTGTCATTGGTGCAAAAACCTATGACAGTTTGTTTGATATTGCCGTATCGATGGGACTCGTGTTTATTCCATTGTTATATGTGTTTTTTAAAGGATTGGATATTTATATCCACGCTAGAGCCTCAGAAGATGCAATTGGCGCGTCAATGAAAAAAGTCTTCTTTGGCATACTGGGGCTGTATATTATTGGTTTCATGGTCTTTGTTGCCCCGACCTGGCATTTGGATGTGAACAGCATTGGGTTTAGTCCGGCGTGTTCACCCGGGGCAAGGCGTGCCACCTTCGGCGATACTGGCACAACCTATGATCAAGCGTTTGGTGATATTGAATACGATAATATTCGTATTCCGCTTGGCCTTTCGCTTGCACTCACCTTTACCTCGGGTTTTACCGCCGCGAGCATTGCTTCTCTACCTTGTAAAACCGATGTTGAAGCGATTAAGCGGACCATTGATACGACGATATTGCCTGAAGCGCTAGGTCAAGAAGTTAACCGCTTTGACCGCGAATGTTACGCACCGGCACAGGCAAAATTTGAGCAGCATCCACCGAATAAAAGTGTGTACGGCCCAATCATGAAAGCCTATGGCGGTGAAACCGATCTAGGTTGGCTCGGTTCACATACCTTGAGGCAACTCTATTACAGCAATCAATATCCGATTGCGCCGGTTCCGGGTTTTCCTTTTGTTGATTACCCCTATAAATATAAAGACACCAATGCTAAGGCGGGCGTGCAAATGCCGAAATGGGGTTATCCCGATTGTCAAAGTTGGTGGTCCGATCCGACATTAGGGTTAGAGCATCGTTTGGCGCAGAGGGTGGAAAATCATCAGGTGAAAAATGACCATTTAGGCTCACATGAATTAGCGACCGATATCAGTACCTGGATGGCCAAGGTGCGAAAAACGACGGGCATTGGCAGCCAGGTCAGTGTGGATGATGAAATTGTCCACGGGCTTTTATACGACAAAGCCTCCAATGCAGGATTTGGCGGTAATTATCAAGGCTGGATGCAGGATGATTTGTCGGGAAGTTATCTTGCCAATAATTCACAGGGACAAAACGGTAATTTAATTAACTTTGTGACCAATGTGATCGGGCAAGCAGGACAAGCGAAAGATGCACTGGAAGGCACGGTTGCACGCAGTGAAATCGCACAAGAAATTCCGATCTTACAAGCCGTGCTAATGGTGTTGGTGTTTTCACTTGGACCGATTATTTTTTTAGTCGGCATGAATCGCTTTTCAGTAATTTTTACTTACTACTTTATTTTGTCGAGTTTGATTTTTGTTGTCTTTGTCGAAAAGTTATTACGCTATATTGAATTATCGCTACATACCAGTATGGGCGTGGGTGTCTATGACCTCGGTAATTATAGTGTCATGTATAACGTGTTTACGAAGCTCTATTTATATGTGCCAATGATCTTTTTAATGTTGATGTCAATTTGTGGTGTCATGATGGGCAGTGGTATGACTCAGGCTTTTAATAATCCAGCATCAGGGAAAGGCAGCGGCGGTGGATTTTTAAGAGGTTTAATACTTAAGGCAGTTATATGATGAAGAATAAATATCTTTTCATAATGAATGATTTGAATATTGTAAAACACTATAAAATCATGTGGTACATAAAAGTGTATCAGAATTGGTATTGCTTACTGATCTTATATTCTTTAATTCAAGACATCTTTTTTGTTTCGGCTTCTTTTCGTATTGTCTTTGCCTCTGCTCGAATTTTTTCAGCTTCATCTCGCAGTTTTCTCGCCTCTTTTAAGACAATTATATCCGCAAGGCTTGGGTTAGTACTTAGAAAAAGTAAATCTTTTACTAAATTTTTAGTTTCAAACATCTTTAGGAACTCCTTGTTATGAAAACAGTTAACACACAACCTGATAAAGAACAGGCAACCATCAAGCCTACTCGCCAACGTGGTCTCATCGGCTACTGCAAACGCCATTGGAAACTTTTGGCCATCAGTACGGGTCTTTCATTACTCGTTTTATGGCTTGCCAGTTTCTTAAATCCTGTTAGCACCTCTATCGGGACAGCTAGGGTTGTTGCACCGTTAGCAGCCTGGGTAGAAGCGCATCGTTTCCTCTTTCTATTATGGCATATCGTGATTATTGCTGCAATTTTAGTGGCCTGGGGCAACAAAGTGAATAACGCACTCAAAAAGGGACTTTTACAGGCCAATGAGGCGGTTTTTATTCGGGAAATCCGCTGGCTTTTAGTGGCGGCTATCGTTGCCATTGATTACTTTTTGCTAAGGTGAATTATGCAAAACGCATTTGAAAATTTATTGCGTGAACCCTGGGAATTTGCCGTTGGGCTAATTGCCTTCGGGTTTGCTGCGGTCATTGTGCATCATCCCACTTGGTTTGCATTAGATACGCGCTATACCCTCGTGGTGGCCGTTGCCCTTTGTTTACTCGGGGTTATCAGAATAGCAAAAGGCGTGCGTATTTACCGTTATTGTAAACGGTTGCTCGTAATGAAAACCTTTTCATTGTCAACGACTGCTGTACCGCTTTCAAAAAAGCGTTTATATGTGGGGCGCGGCTTTGATTGGAAAATCTTACATCGCCAACGCTTAAATTTATTGTTGCATCCAGACAATGCCCGTTACCGCGAAAAAAATGCGCTATACCGTTTTATTCAGTATCGTGCGGGTGAGCATCCTAACGGCATTGCCCATTTTCTACAACAGCAAACCTACTTACCGTTTAAACCGTTACCGGAAATTGGTGGTAAACCTTATTTACATGGAGTAGGGAGCGACCAAGAGCGTAATTGTTACCTGCCGCAAAGTTTGCGCAACGGTCATCTAGTGACCTTTGGTGTCACCGGTGTCGGTAAAACCCGCTTAGCGTCGATTCTGATCAATCAAGATATTCGAAATGGTGAAGCGGTTATCATCATTGATCCCAAAGGCGATTTAGCGATTATTCAAGATATGTTTTGTTCAGCATTAGCGGCAGGTCGTTTAGCGGATTTTTTTATTGTCCACGCGGGGATGCCAACGATTAGCGCCAAATACAATCCGCTTTCAACCTACAGTAATTTATCCGAA
>JANSTP010275858.1:0-10035 GCA_025330745.1 Cladonema radiatum | reverse complement strand
AATGCTTTGCGTTAAAAAAGATATACCCTGACCCGGTTAATGATTGCATTACACCCGATGTCCTACAAACCCAAACAGTAAGACCGCTGAAATTCAAAGGACGCTTCGATAACTAAATCGAAGGGCAACCTCTTCCAATTGCAATCTATTCTTCTGATTTTGATACCAAGAAAAATTCAAAACGAAATTCAAAGCTTTTGACCTGTTTAAACAGTGTGGAAAAGCAGTTTCGCTTTCTCGAATAAGACTGCGTAAGGGGGCGTAGGGAGCGTAGCGCAGTTAGTAGTGCATCGGGCAGCGAATCCTAAGGTTCGTTGAATCTAAGGGTTCCGAGTTCAAACCCACGAGGGTTTGAACTCAATATCTTTCCGTCAGGAAATGATTGTGAGCACATATGGGAGCAACGCTAACCTAAGTCTGTAATGACGTTTATACGGGACCACCTTGAAAATCAGGCTTCGGCGCTGGAGGTGATTCATACCTTTCACCTTAGAAAGGCTAAACTAAACTTACTTACTTACTGTTCCACTAAAATTTCAAGTGTTGGTTTTAAATATAACATATTGGGATTTTTAAATGGGTGGGTAGGTGTGGCAGATAACTGCAAATCCAAGCTTTACGCTTTAAACATATAGGGTAAGTTGAGTACTCTCTGTCCTAGGCTACTAAAGTTGTACAGTGGAACCTCTGAATAGCGGACACCTAAGGGTGTGTCCGCAATATAGAGATTTTTCAAAAAATCGAAATTTTGCGCGGTTTAAGCTATTATATCCAATCTAATGCGTTATTTAAATGCTTTTTGGAGTACGGTGCAAAGAAAAGAGATTATAATTATAACAGCAGAATATACGTTTGTTAGAAACAAGGTAGAAACGAAAAAATCATTAAATGGCTGCAGTGAGCCATAAGGAAAGTTGATCAATATAGGGAGGAAAAAGTATCAAAATGCTTGAAATAACTTTATTAGATTTTTCAGAAAAAGTTTTATCAAAATTTGTTGTTACTTTTTGGCAATTTGAGATTATTGCCTGTCCGCTATTCAGAGGTAATTTTTTCTTGGAAAGTTCAAATGGGGCTTGGTTTTACCGTCGTCTAATGAAAGGTGTCCGCCATTATTGTCCGTTATTTGCAGGTTTTTTTATAAGGGTTTTATAATAAATAATTCCAGCCTTTGACGTTCTGCCCGTTATTTAGAGGTGTCTGCTATACAAAATGTCCGCTATTCAGAGGTTTCACTGTACCAGGGTTTAAGATAAATTGAATTATTTCTTTCAAAATCTCTACCATATGCGTTGAGGAGAGTGTAAATAAACGTTATGACGTACAAATTATTAAGCTCCTCCTGCAGAATATCACCCTCCACCTTCAAAAACACTAATATAAAGGATAGATAGGTGTTTAAAATATTTATTTGTTTCATGAACAGAATATTTAGAAAGAAACAGGACAAAGTACAAAGAACGTTCACGGGGTACAATTTTCAAAAAGGATGATAAGGCTTGTGTTTCCAACTTTAGACCTGTCTAATATTTCTAAATTGTTTGAAAAACTAATCTGAAACCAAATGAGCTTCTTCGTTGAAAAGATTTTTTCAAAATATCAATATGGATTTAGAAAAGGGCATAGCGCTTAAGATTGTCTTCTTGTTATTACTGAAAAATGGCGCAAAACTACTGATTTTGGTGGTGTGTACGAGGCCCTACTTACTGATTTGTCAAAGGCTTTCGACTGCTTACCACATGATCTAATAATTGCGAAGCTTGCAACATATGGTTTTGATCTAACATCCCTTAAGTTCATTAATAACTATCTAACTAATCGTAAACATCGTGTTAAGATCGGATCTGTATTCAGTGAGTGGGCAGATATCATGTTTGGTGTTCCTCAAGGGTCCATCTTAGGACCATTGCTCTTTAATATCTTCATTTTGGATATGTTTTTTATTGCTGAAATTGATATCGCGGGATAGGCTGACGATAATACGCCATATCTTTGCGAAAGAACCTTGACTAATTTACTTCTAAAACTTCAAGTAGAAACACCCAATTGTATGATGTCAAATGTATGAAAGTTAACGCAAGTAAATACCATCTCTTAGCTAAATCTAAAATTTCTGCTTCAGTTAATCTAAGGAGTGCTACAATAACTAATTCTGACTCTGAAAAACTTCTCGGTTATCGATAAGGACTTAGCATTTAAAGAGCATGTAAAAACTATTTGTGGAAAAGCTAATCAAAACCTTAATGCGCTTTCAAGATTAAAGTGAAAGCGCACAAGCTTTCAGTTATATCACAACCAGTTATCACTGTTTTCCTATCTTTGGAATCAGCAACGGTAAAACAGATGTTTCATAAATGGTAACTTAGCAACATATGTTTCAGATGTTCCAGCAACCAGATGCTTTGTGGCTCCAAGAGAAAAATAAGAAAATCACCTAATTCACATGACACTTTGGAGGGGCTCATCAAAACCGGGATGAAGAACTCTCTAAGAACTCACAAAATACGAGTTCAATTACCATTAAACCTTCAAGCATTGATGACTGTTATCTTATTAGGCATTTCGGAACATGAGAACTTTGGTGACGTCATCACTACTGTCATAGCGCGTAATATTTTTAAGTGTACCTTGTCAGCCCTTATTTCGCTGTTAAGCGGCGTTAATTTTTGCACCAACGTTAATTTGTGTCGGTGTTAACATGGGTCGGCGAAAAAAGGGCCTCAAAAACGGAAATGAAATCTAGAAGAGGCGTAATTTTTAAGTCCAAAGTTTCGTGTTAAAAATTTGTATAATTCAACCCTTCAGCCAACTTTCGTGAGTGGTCTTTGATAACTTCTCATGACGTCTTCTTATGAAGGCTTTAGCAAGTATGAGCACTAAGTATACTATGATTAACGAAATAGGACACTCAAAAGCACTTAAAAATAGATAGTTTTTCTCCTGGTGCAGATCTAAATAAATTTTTCCATGTAAAATTGGTCAATTAGGTGTATGTGTGAGGTTAGTTAAAGCTGAGGTATGCATTGGTTGGTTGCGCACACACAAGAAATTATATTTACTAGCCACACTCAGCGTCGCACGACGCTGAAGCGTCGTATTGGCCTGCTAAAGCAGTCCCAGATCGCTACGCGATCCTTTACCTATATCAATATTCTAAAACCTCTAAGACATATTGTCGATCTGGCCAAGTTTTTATTGTAAAAGTTGCTGCACTTATAAATTCATAAGTCGTTGCGATGTCAAGAGGATTAAAACAGTAGATCCCCTTCTAAAATGCATCACACGAGGCTGAAGCGTCGTATAATCCTGCTAGCGCATATCAAGCAAATGATCGCTGCTACGCGATCCCTTGCTAAAAATCTGCTATTTGTTGTTTTAAAAAGTTGAGAAAATAAGTAAAAGGCAGGCAGTTGCCATAGCAACCAACTGTCAATATTGGCCTAAATGTTTTCAGAACCATTTAAAGTATAAGTGTGCCAATTTTGGTTACTAGAAGAAAAGTAAAAATAAAATTACAAATAATCTCAAAAATTGATCATTCCATGACGTCATTGACCATTGCCATAGGTACCAACTGTCAAAATTGGAGTAAAAAGCTTTAGAACAATTCGAGGGGTATGTGTACCAAGTTTGGTTATTAAAGGCAATGCACAGAAGGAGTTCTAGATGCTTTATAAAACCGACCTTCTAATGACGTCATAGACCGTTGCTATAGCAACCAACCGTTGAAATTGGCCCAAGAACTTTCAGAACTACTTGAGGTATATGTGTACCGAGTTTGGTCACTAAAGGTAAAGTAAAAGTGAAGTTATAGGTAATTTTGAAAATTGAACTTCTAATGATGTCATAAGCTGTTGCAATGGCAACAAACTGTCAAGATTGGGCCCAAATTTTGCAGGACCATTTGGGGTATACACGTACCAAGTTTGATCACTAAAGGCAAAGTACATGTTAAGTTATTGAAGATTTTCCTCATCGCAATTGTTCTCTATTTTCTGCACGGAAAGTTTCTTCATATGGAAAAATGTCAGGAACATTGAAATGGTTCATACTAACTCTATGGTTTCACCTCAGAATTTTTTGGCATTTCCTAATTGGTTGCTTTTCTTTAATGGTTTTCAGCCAATAGAGATCCTTAATTTGCTTTTTTAGCCAATTAGCTTGCGTAAATATCCCCCCTGGGTCTATTACGAAATAGGTTGCATTTTTTTAGAAAAAAATAAAACTTTTATAAGCAGGAAAAGGACCTTTCAATCTTGTAGAATAATCTTTCTAGATTCTATAAATCTCCATGCCACTCCCACTAAGCTTTTCGTGACAAGTATATAAACTGTGTTATTAATTTAAGTGAAGTTTTTTGTGTCGGACGGACATTTATTTTTTTGTCGACAGCAACTTTATCTATACTATTTATCAAATATCTTAAATTGAGCTGTGACACAAACCATATCAGAGCTCTACCAATGCATAATTTAACTCCAATTAAAGTTCGAAAAACTTAGGAACACCTATGCAAGTAATGTTCGTCCGATATTTTAAACAAGGGCTGCGAAAAATTTTTGTATTTCAGCTGGCAACATGAATAAAGTCACATGAAACCGTTGAGCTATCAAGTAATTAGTTTGTTGTTCGACTGAAACTTTAAAAAAAATCTATTTAGTTAATTAACATTCTACTTAGAGGCTAGATTTAAAAAAATGTCCGTCCGACATAAAAAAAACATGAATTTGTGAAAATTGGCAAAAAACCATTAAAATCGGTTCTATTGTCCTCGCTGCGACTAATGGTATCATCAAATACGGTTCTCTTCTTAAGTTCAGGACTTTAGATTTAAAACTCGATTTCTTCAGCAAAATATGTTGGAGACAGAAATTTCTGTGTCGGACAGACATTTTGAAACAAATCGAAAGTTTATTCATTAAAAATAGTGAATTTGTTCTTTAATTTCACTTACTCAGACTTCTTGGTACAAAATTCTGATGGCTCATTGAATGGATTTTACTAAAATTGCTTGTAAATTTCTTTTTTCATGTCGGACAGACAAGCGTTTAATATGAAATTGAAAGACAACCAATTGCTTATATGAAATGGGATTTTTTTTCTTCAAGTGAGCAACACAATTCTGCACGACGATAAGTAGGTTTTGTTTCTAATTCCCATGGTTCTTACAATCGAAAATTTTGTTGCAAAGTGTCTGTCCGACATTGTCCGTCCGACCATAAAAATCAGCTTTATTAATACAGTGAAAATTATTAGTAAAGCAAATCAGAACAAACTGCTTTCTTTAAATTTGAAGATGTAAATGTCAACTGCAACTATGACCAAAAAAGCAGACATATAAGTTAAAATTTGAGATAAATATTCAATATAGTCAAAACAAATGTATTTTTTTCAATTTTATCCTGTCCATCCGACACCGAAAATCATTTCATTGATAAAAGAAAATCTGCTGGACTTTCTTCGAAATATTATTTAGATTTTGAAAGTACAGATGGATACCTATCTATGAAAAAAAGTGTTGTGAACAGTGGCAATTCAAACGTTTTTTATAAGGCCTCAAAGTATCGAAATGTCCGTCCGACACAAAACAAGTTTTGTAACAGACCCCCCTTTAGCATTCGCACCCAACGCAAATTATATATAGAATAGCTGCACGAAACGTCGCACGACGCTGAAGCGTCGTATTGGCCTTCTAACGCAGTCCCAGATCGCTCCGCGATCACATCATATCTATGCTCTAAAACGTCTAGCTGCATGCAACATTGGATGGGCCTGCTAACTGAGGCTGCCTGCTAACTCCGGCGTCAACTGGGCCAGTGCTAAATTTGGACCGGCGAAATAAGGGTGGCCGATTGGTTTTCCACAATTGTCGACAGGAGATGAAATTTTGCAGTTTTAGATAAATTTAGAAGCTCTCTTAGATAAAACAATATGTTAGAAATTGAAGCTTCCAGGACAGTACCGAGCCCCAATTGGTCCCACGACTTGGTCTTCAAAACTTTTTTCAAAGAAAAATTATCAGGATGGGGTTGCAAATTTTTTTAAAGTCGAAAAAATTCACACTGTATTAAAATTACTGAGTATTTAATTTAAACAAAACCTTTGGGAGGCTGCCGTTGACGTCGAGCTATTAAAAGCTAGAAAATATGTAGTACAACTGTATAATATCATTTTGGGGTAGAAATTCATGTTAAAATTTGAAAGACATATGCTCATATGCTGAAGTTATAATCTTTTGCACACTTATAATGTAATTTTATTTGAGCAATTTGTTAGCAGAGGTGACGTCATCATTTTTCCTCAGGCACATACAATCATGGTCAAAATATTGTAGACTTTTTCAAGTCTTTCCTGTATAAATTGGCACCACAAGCGAATAGATGTATGAAATTTAGATAGCCTGTTAGACAGCGATTTATCTATATGAGCCTTAAGCCTTGGGCTCTTGAGTGAAAGGGTAAAACCCATCTAACGCCCTTTTTGGGTGGTTTTGCAGCTCATTAAGGCGATTTACATACATAACATACATGAATTTATTTAACGTCGGACAAAAATACAAATTTTTGTATAGCCATGTACAAATTTACAGCCTAAAAAGAAATAAAATTCCACAAAATAAATAACTTTATTACAACTAATCAAGAAGAAACAACGTAAATTTTTATAGTTTTTAAATCAAAAATTTTTAATCATAAAATGGCTGAAAAATGACAAAAAGGCTAATTAAATCCGACAAAAAATTATTGGGCAATCGATTGATTGGGCAATCGCCAAAATTCGGATTTTCCAACTTTTGGTCTGGAAAAATCCACGTTGATGTAAAATGGAAAATCCAAAAACTGGAAGAATTTACTCATTGTCTACAGTATTTTTGTCCATGATTGTAGTAGAAAACCAATACTTCCCATAGCCAAATTTGACTTAGGTACCCCACTTGTACAAAAAGAGCTTTTTGTTTGGACTTTATCTCTGCACTGCTAATGAAAACACTTTGATATCATTGAGATATACAAGTAATTGAGTCCCAATTTAGACTTTGGCGTAGAATCATGAAAGTCTACCTACTCTATTGAAATTTGGGCGTTGGGCGAGTCGTTGACAAAATCTTGTAGTGATGAAAATGTTTGCAGTTGAATTTGGTGTGAAGTCACGAAATTTCATTGCATAGACAACTAGGCTCTTGTTTTTTCACAGATATACAAAAAAAGTTAGCAGAGTCGGCAACTGTCATGAAACTTTTGAGGGGGAAGTAGCGCAGATGAAAGTGCATCGGACAGCGAATCATAAGGTTTGGTGAATCTTAGGGTTCCGTGTTCAAACCCACGCCTCCACTGGCGAGCACAATATCTGTCCTTCTGGATATGAGCCTCGGCACACATGAAAGCATAACTACGCTAAAGTCGGTAATGGTATTTACTCGGGATCAACTTGGAAATCGGGTGTCGCCGATGAAGGTGTTTCATCCCTGCCAGTGGCAGTGGCTAAGCAAAAACTTCCAAACTCTCAATCGAGAGGACGAGTATTACCTTATCGGTTAAAATATTCGTCAGTTATAAAATTTCACCGGTTTAAAGTGACGAAATTTCAACGAAAATTTCGAAACGCCTTTCAGAAGAAAATGCTTTTTTTTAGTTCTTCACTTAATTTGATAAAAAAGCGCTAGTCTTCAACAATAATAAGAATACAAGTGGTTTCTTGTTGTAACAGTTTGGTCGCTGTTTCTGGGCAAGGAGATATTATTTTGTCATTATTTTCTTTATCTTTCCTCCCAACATCCCCTTTTTATGGCTTCAAATATGACTCTAAAGGGTTTTTATCATCGTAAAACACGAATAAAAATACATGCAATAGAAAATTTCGTCGGTCATAAAATTTCGTTGGTCAAAAGTTTCGTCGGTTATAAAATTTTGCCGGTTAAAAGTGGCGAGATTTTTTTTGAAATTTCGTCATTTTCAGTTTGAATAAAGCCATACATCTCATGAAGAAAAATTACGTCATTTTCTTTTGTTTTTTACTAAAATTTCATAACGATGAAGAGTATTTTTCGCGTATCTCGGCGTACTTTTTCTCAAATGTGATTGGTTCATTTCTCTTCAGACATGTAAATAATTAATCAAACATTACATTGTGCATGATAAATCATATAAAAGACGTAAGAAGGAGAACAAGTTTATATAATAACTTTCATTTTATAAGAAAAAGCTATATATGTGTTTTCTCAAACTGATTTTTAACCGACGAAATTTTAACCGATAAGGTACTTGTGATTAGCGAGTTAGTCGAGTGAAGAAAAGCGCGGGAATAATCCGAAAAGCGAGGGAGTTGGAAGAATCACCACGTGCGAAGAAATCTTGCAAAAGCTGGACTTTCGAGGAACTTGGGGAAACTCCCAAATGATTTGAAGCACAGTAAAATGGTTGGTCTGGTTTATAATACAAAGGTTTATATTTCCCTGCCAGGCAGCTAGATAGCATAATGAAGATGGGTAGTTCAGGTTTGTTTGGGTTTGTTCATATTCAGGTTTGTTTGGCCCGCCTAATGAGGGCATGTCCTCTTTAGGGCCTTCTTCCCTTTGTAACTGTTCATAAACTAGAAATATATCTTATCTTATCTGTAACAAAATGGTAGCTAGCTTGTCCTTTTTCTACACCTTGACAGAGATTGTTGATGTCCCGGCAATGAATATTGAAAGCTCTAGCTAGCTAAGGCGGATGGAATTAATGATTGAGTTTCCCGTCAACTGCCGGCATGCTTTTAGAATGCCGCCTAAAAAATTTCATTATTTTAATAATTTTCATTATTTTCCAATTCTATACAACAAAAAGAACAAAAATGTTTATAAATTGTCATTTCGTTGAAAAAAACAATACTTAACTGTAGTCTAGCCGTTGTCTAATGAAACTAAGTGCATAAATGCTTTGTTTTGTATCTCTGTGGTCAGGTGAAAAATGAAACGAAGCTCTTGAAACTTTCACGTTGTAAATTTACGCCAAAAATGAATCACTTCGTTAGCGCCCATTGTTGCTAAGTTGCCAACGCCATCGGAACGAGATTTTTTTGATGTATAAAGATAGCAACGGTTACGGAGATAAGTAGATAAAAATTTGCCTGAGGAAACTGGTACCGAAGTTCGAACAAAAACTTTGAAAAATGTCAGAATTGAAAAAACTATTGAGGACAAAACGCAGCGACTTTCATCTCAGGAATTCTTATCTATCTGTGAGGCAGGATATTGATCGCATGTGTCATACTCGTGATCAACTTTTTAAATTTAACTCGCTTTCATACTTTGACATTTTGGGTTTGGGACTAGGCTTAAAGTTTACCGTTTTTAGAAACGCTATTGGTTGTTGATGTTCTAACACAATTCTTGCTGGTATCTTCATTATTTTTTTTGTAGGTGTGAGGAGTATATTTACATTAATTTGCATTCATTGTATTGTTTCTTTTATGTCAAATAAAATAGTATTGACGTTTTCTAAGACTTGTAAAGTGGTCCTTCCTGTAAAGTGCGCTTATACCCAGTTTTTTATCTAATCATTTTCCCAGGTTTATGTCTGCTAAAAATTCATGAATAATGAACAATGAAAATTTCCCGCACACTTTTGAGACATCGTAATGACAGGAAACTCAATTATTAATTCCATCCGCCTAAAAACAAAACAAAAAAATATAGAATTCATTATGGAACTAGCAAAGGCGCTGCCCAGTTTGCATTTTGTGTCACTTTTTGACGAGATCTCGAGGGCGCGAAAAATATTATCTTAAGGGCGAGGGCGCTACTCTGAATTCCAGGGGCTCACTTCAGAATAGAAGATATTTTAACATATTGGGGCGCTTTTTTATGCAAGGGTACTAAATATCGACAACTTTTTTCTTTCAACAAGTTTTTGAGATATGTATATATCATAATTATTAAAAACCCATAGCTAAGTAAGTAAGTAAGTAAGTTTAGTTCAGCCACTCTAAGGTGACAGGGATGAAACACCTTCAGCGCCGAAGCCTGATTTCCAAGGTGGTCTCGTATAAACGTCA
>JANSTP010275847.1:0-10035 GCA_025330745.1 Cladonema radiatum | reverse complement strand
AAAAAAAATTCAGTGTAACTTTTGTACAGAAAGCTGTTTTTATTGTTAACCCTATTTGCCATGAGAGGGGGGAGGTAAATTCTGCCTTCCCCTATAAACTTTGCAGTGCTAAATTTTATCATAAAAGCCAGTGTGTCTATTGTTTTGTGACGTTTACCTTTAGAGACTAATGGATGTTTTGATCATGTTTTTTTAATTTTGGACCCCCAAAAATGTAACAATGTCCCAATTTTGTGCCAAAATTGCACAAAAATATGACTAATAAATAAGAATTATTTGTGAAAAACAAGAAATATATCATACTTGAATGTTCTTTTTGTGGCTAAATTCTGATAGAGCATAATAACAATAGTATGTACACCAATGTTTGTGAAAAGATATTGTTTCCTTAGGATTAAGACTTTAGGTCATTTTTTTGTCTAAAAGTCCCTAAATTTGGCAAATGTTTACCGTTACCTGCATCTAACAATGTCATCACCTAAGTGATGACGTCAAGAAAACAGTTATGATGTAATTTTGTACATCAAGTGTTATGGTGTTAGTGGGCAAAATTTTGAGATAACAGCCCCCTCCTCCCATGGCTAGGTTATACCAAAAAAGTCTATTGCAAATAGGGTTAAAAATAATTTTATCAGCCAATGGAAGGTCCCAACACCTAGTAAAAAACGTATATTTCCCAGGCAAAAATCGTTCTAATATCTTAAGAGAACTAAGCTAATAATATAATCCAAATTAAACCAAGGCTCGAATTGCCTTCATATTATAGAAAACGTCTGATATTATGTAAATCTTTAATCAATTTTTAAAATATTTTTTGCACCCCTTTGACGCAATTGGCCCACACGTCACAAATGCTACAAAACAGCTCTTTTTCTTAACGATACACGTAATTAGCTTCTAAAAAACTGATTCAAATTGTTAAAATCCAAAGCACACAACATTAGAAATTCCAAAAATATATTCCATAAAAAGAGATACGAAGCTAAAAAACTTTGAATTAAAGTTTTTAAGAACAAATAAAATTAATTAGACACAATTAAATCAAAAAGCAAAAATGTTTGAGAAGGAAAATTCACACCTTCTTTTGTTTTCCTTTTCTTGCACACATATCCTTGTGTGCGGTCATTATATCTTCCTGGTAACCAACGTAATGTGCTCAACTTAAACATTGCATCTCCATAAGTAATATCATGTGTATCCCAGTTTGTATAATCTGACTCACTTTTGTCATACCACTTTACAGGTTTACCTTTCACATATTCTAACCCAAGCCAATAATAAGCATTTTCGTCATGACCAGGGTCAGCTCGAACTAATTTCTGAATCAATTTCATCTCTACTTGACTTCCAACTGATGCTAAAGTCATTGATAATTTTTCACATGACTCTTTAGCAAAACTGAACGAATATATACTTTCCTGTCTTGTTAACGAAGACCTTGTACTCATAGAATTCTTTGAAGAACTTTTCTTCTTTACTGCCTGAAAAATGAGGAAAAAGCATGTAAGATGGAACTGGGTTTGAAATGCCTCATCAATATAGTAGTAGTTTCTGAGAAAAAATATTTAAAAATTTATACAAAAAACAAGGGCAGCTTATTGAGCCACTTTATGTTAATTAAGGAAAAAAATGCTCAAAACAAATGAACAATATGTCAAAGGTTTAACCTTCTAACAGATCAATAACAGTAGTGGCTGAGAAGATATAGATATAATAATACAAACTACTATTGACTTTTCTAAAGAATTTGTAGAATAGCAGTAATACTTTTCCCTACATGTACATAATGTTGCATGAGGTACATTCAAGAAAAATATATGCTAACCAATCGGTTATCTTATTGTTAGAAAAGAAAATATTAGAAAATATAAATTATTCCTTAGAATGTTGAATAGAGTTTAAGTACTAATCATTGACCATTGATCAGAAAGAGATTTTAAAAATACTTTATTCCCAAATGAACTGAAAAACCCAAATTACTCCGAAAAGTCATATAAGTTTGTTGGCATTGAAAGGGTACATAAAATAACTTCAGTAAATACTGATAAATCTGCTAAATTACAAATTATAGCTAACTTCGTTACAGCTATACATTATTATTCAAAATTAACTGCATAAGAAAAGAAAATTTTGGAATATGAATACAAACTGTTACATCTACCTTCTTCACTACTGCCAAGTTGAATCTTTTCTTTAATGGCATCAGCCTTTTCTTGCATAGTATGATCATGTAATCCATCAACAGTCTCCAAATCTTTTTCTACCAGTTTTACAAATTCAGCAAATTCTGCAAAAATAATTTATAAATAATGAGTTATTAAAACATTTATAACTAATTAAAGCATAAAGAAATAATCAAGAAGTTCTTAAATGAAATCAACCTCTATTGATACCACAAGATGAGACAAGACCATATGTCATAACCACTTCCATCTATTTAATATTGCATTTTTATTGGTCATACCTACTAACAAATATAAAGTATTGCTACATGAAACTTTTAGGTTCTAAATCATTTTTAGATAAGGCAAGCTTACTTTGTAATTTCATTCTATAAAATTTCATTTTCCTCCCTAAAACACCTAAAATCTGAGTCCTTAAATTAATTGATTTTTTCCATGAATGACGTGAGCTCATTAATAAGACACACATTTAACACATTATTGTAGTATTTACAATTCCATAACTTGACTCTAAGAAATGGTTTGCTGATCTGTACAAAAAGAGAGTGTGCTGACAATTTATAGGCAGCAGGAGAATGGGAATGAGTTTCCCACTTACCCAGCATCAGGAAACACAAACGCTATAAAAGAATGACTGGAAGGCCGAGACAAAAAGTTATGTAACTCTAAAGATGCTGATCACCAATCAAAACAAAATGGCTGCTATGGTCTTACCTGGGAAGGACAGCTATGTATTTACTTTTCAATACATTAGTTAAGTTACTATGAATAGATATAGCTTTTCCATATAAGCATAGAAGCAGGTTCTCCAGCCAGCATAATAAGCTTTAGTTTGCAGTGTCTCTAGGAGCCTACAGAACTCTCTCTATCGTATCTATAAGCAATACTAAAATGCCCATCAGTGCCTAGCACTTCCTTATTTATTTATCAATTTATTTATTTTAGTTGAAGAGTATTGACTCTTCAGTTAGACACTTTCTCTGATCATAAGCTGGGTTAGGTGCTTCACATTAATGTGCTTATAATATGCTTATTTATTTATTTATTTATTTATTTATTTATTTACTTACTTTATTGTTGTTGGTGTTCCTTGTTTTCTCATTCTGCATTCTTTCTTCTGGAGCAACTCTTTTATTCGCTTATGCCAAACAAACGTTCATTAATTGACTTATTTAAGTAAGTAAGTATATTTCGAACCCATAAACCATTATTTACAATAAAACCAGAAATAAAAAATATAGCTACTTAAAAATAGAAATTTGTTAAAAGTATGATAATTTTCGATGTAATTTTCAATGCAATTATGGTGAATTTTAGCATGTTATTATGTTAATTAAGGGGCTGGCAATAAAAACTTTTTGTCATGCTTCACGGAAAATATCCGCGAAGGCTTTAGACGACCCCCCCACTCCCACCTCTACCTTAACAGTTTTTTTTTTTTTTTTTTTTTTTAATTGAAATTATTGAATTTCAATGTAAACAATTGCCAAGTCTGTGAATGTGGTTGGTGTTTTTAACAGTTTGACTGAGAAATATCTAACCGTGATGAATATTTTTGCTTCTAACTTTGAAGGCATCCTGTCTAGAGCTAAAGTTTTCTGTATTCAAATTTTTTGTTTACCTTCCCTATATGTCTTCTAGGAAAATACTTTGTATTTGAAACAGCGAGCTGAGCCTCGCGTTCATGTTTGCAAGAGTAATGTAGCGCTCCATTTATGGAAGTGAGCATGCCTTATTTGAAAAATAACATGAAATAAAAAGAAATTAAAAGTTTCAAGTTATGTTGTTATGTATGTGACTTGTTGTTTGTTATTGAATGTTGAACCATGTTTTGATTTTGAATAGAGGAACTCCTCGATGATTTGCTCAACTAGTACTGCTATTTTTTTAACATTTTAACATTTTTAATATTTTTTTAAACATTTTTTTAACATTTTCTTAACATTTTTGTAAACATTTTGTTTAAGTCTATGTTCTGCAGAATATGATAAAACTTTTGTCAAATATTTGTCATGGAAAATGAAATATTGGTGGATTTTGTTTTACCCCCTCACCCCCTATGCAAACAATTTCCGCTAAGCATGACAAAAAATTTTTCTCGCCGGCCCCTAAGCAAAGCCATCATATTTAGGGGCCAAAAGTTACAAGAATGTGCTATGTCTATAATAATTTTTGGCTCCGGCTTTTGCTATATTTCAAGATAAATATTATTTTACTTCATATGCTTTACATCGGTTTTACTTAATCCTATCACCCTATTACCCCCTCACCTCCTCCTATTTACTATAAATACGGCATGCCTAGTTTTTTATGAATTTTTATCAAATCTTTTAACACACCTTTTGGCCAAGTTTGAAGTCCATATCTGTCCCCTAGGGTCTCCTATGGCCACTCTTTCAAGTCTGGTTGATAGGACTTTTGCATGTAATTTTTACAAAATCTTGGTTTTGAAGCGCTGGACATTCTAAAATGCCACTAAAACACTATTTTTATAACATTTCTTCACTAACTAAATAATTATGGTATCATTTTGTTCATTAAGAGTTGTAGTTTTAGTGTGGTACATTTTAGCTATTGCATATCACTTTTTGGTTCGTGCGATTTTGGCAGGGAGGGCACTTTGTGTCCCCCCACAGGTAACACATGTTCTTTTACTCTATGGAGAATAAGGTTAAGTTACTTATTATACGATAGTTTCCATATATTTTGCACCAAACTATAATTTAAGAACATAATAAAACATAGATCAAATATAAAATAAGATAAACATAACATTTATTTCCGCTAAAGTATACTTTTATTTTTAAGATAAAAATGAAAGTAATCAAAATTTACAAAAAACTAACTACGCACAAGACACAAGAATACTTTGAAAGTGGATAAAATTTCTTACGTACTAGAATGACATGGTTCAATAAACATTATATGAAACATAGCTTTGGCAAGTATCAGTTGCTAGATTAAAAACCTTTTTTTCATTTGTAAGGTTTCAAAATTATATTATTGCGTCATTTTCACTTTTTTCAGAGCAAGGAAAATACTGAAGTGATTCTTAAATTTTGATATACTTTACGGGGAGAAAGTTTCACGGGGAGAAAGTTTCGCAACGAAAAAAAAACGCGAAATTTTAGGGATTTACTTTCGCGAATCAGCTAATAAATCTATTTCGCGTGAAATAAACTTTCACGTGCGATTGGAAAAATGAATTTCGCATAGAATAAACTTTGGAGATTTTCGGTTTCTGTGCAATATTTTTCTCTATATTTTCAAAATTTTGATAAATAAAACAGAGATTTGTATATATAAAGCACAAATTTTTCTTTTAACATAGAATATTAGTTCTTATAAATATTTTTTTACATAAATCTGCAATTTAACTTTCGCGAGCCAATTCTTAGGCCATTTCGCGTGGTATAAACTTTCGCGAATCCGCATTTCAGTCCTTTTCGCGGGGACTTACTTTCGCGAAAATGGCCAAAAAACGCGGAAACGTGAAACTTTCTCCCTGCAAAACTTTCTCCCCATAAAGTAGCAATATCTATTGGATCAAAACGACCTTATAGAATGGTATTTTCTGTGGTATTATATGAAGAAAACTTACTGCTTTGTCGAAGAAATTACTGAATAAACTTGCAGTTTAATCTGGATTTCCAGACTTACAACGAGAGATATCTGCTCACTTGAATGAGACTTTTTTGAAAAAGAAATATTTCCTCATCACCCCCCTCTGCTATCTTTAACTAAAACATCTCATAAGGAGTCTGTTTAACTATCTACTTAGGCTACTTTTACTTACCAGATTTCAATCCGAGTAGGTGCTATAAAATCTAACAATGGACATTATGTTTGCTTCCATTTCTGAAATCACGAGTCAACTTTTGCGTAGCTCTTACCATTTATGGATTTTTGTTATGATAGCTTAACCAATCAATGAAGCTTAATCAAGAAGTTAGATTTCCCGTTTATATTATTCTCAGAATTCACGAATAAAGTGGAACCTCCGTAAAGCGGGCACCTGCGGGACCTGAAAGTTTATCTTATCCGCTTTAGAGAGATGTCCATCTTGGAGAGGTTTGGCTTATTTTAACAAAAAATGCGATGGAACACTCTTAAAAGGTAATTTTTCTAAATAAAGACTTTTTAGAGCTTCAAAATTCGAAAAAACGCAGCCATTTTGCTAGTTAGTAAACTTAATATGAGTAAAAAATAACACCAACATATTTTCTTTTGGTGATCAGACTTGATTATTGATAATCTGGTCAAAATTTTGTTTGTCCGCTTTACAGAGGTAAAACTCAGGGGAAATACCAGTGTGGAGCTTGGAAATGTCTTCCTTTAGGGAGGTTTCCGCTTAATAGTGTCCGCTTTGGAGAGGTTTTTTATAATGATTCCTTAAGAAATTGTCGGAGGAGGTGTCCGCTTTAAGGGATTTTCACTTCAGCTAGGTTCCACTGTATTTTAATTACTCAAATAAAACTTCAAAAGCAATTGGATTGAAGTTTTGACCCTACAACTAATATTTCGTTGTGCATCTGTCAAAAATTTGACTCCTACAATGCCTCCTCCCAGTCGCCACACAATATTTTGGGGGGCGTGGCTGTAAGTTTGTCATTCCATTACAAATTGTTTCTTCAGCAACTTGGCCTATTCTAAATTTGTTATGGTTAAACTTATCCGGTGGGAAAATGGAAAAATTACGAATATATTTCAAGGTCATGTCATTCGTAGGACATTCGTTAGCTGAATTGGCGCAGCAGTGACACGAAGACTTTCAAAATCTTATTTATAAATCCACCAGACTGTACTCTCAAAAAATGACGACATGTTTTACGAGTGACAGGCAACCTCTTTCAAAACAAAAATTCCCGCCAAAAGTAATGTCTAATAAAATACAGAAATTCGAAAGCAAACATGTGATCAAATGCTTTCTTACCGCCAGCTTGCACATGAAACCAAAACTGCTGCAGAAAAAGCACAAATGCTAACAGAAAATACGTTGGATGAACTTTCATATTTTCCAACGTCTATCTTTCCATGATTTTAATCCAAGCAATAGCAACGCACCTACTTTCTTAAATTTTTTCATGCAATGTTCATGTAATTTATTTCCAAGGAGGTTTATTTCAAAGTATCAAATAAGATTATTATCGCAATATATTTTGATTGCAATTCATTATTAGTCATTTTGAAAACGATTTATTTACAGACAGAAAATTGTTTTGTCAATAAGGAAATACTCGACCCCCGGTAAAGATAGCTACGTGTAACATGTAAATTTTATTAATCTGATCACAGTTTTTTGAAAACAAATAAATTATATCAAACTTAGATTTAGATGCCATTTTGCATACAAAGAAATAATATAAAGGCAGTATCTGAACGGGTGCGTAGCGGCAGTCCGAAAACTCATTTGTCGGACATTTCAGTAGTCCGACAAAATAAGTATTTTTAGTCCTACAAATCGCTTTATCTACATCAAATTTGTCCTATATCCCAGTTGTCCGACAACTCTAATGTTTACTTGCAACTGCAGTCTGTCTAAGAGAAACAATCCATGAAAAACATAGTAATCATCAAGCTCATATGCAGACCGGTCTGGGAGATCTTTTAAGTACACCATACCTTTTAACTATTGTCTGAATAATGCTAAAACTCACAATTACAATTTAACCTATTGTATTCTGTTAATGGCAAAACGCATCATACATGTGAAAATTAAAAACGATGCATATTATAAATGAAATAGAGTAAATTTTAGCATTACATACATAAAGGTTAGGGTTGGGGTAAAATGACACACATATCTAAGCAGGGGAATAGCAGGGGAATACAGTAGTGAGTTTGAGGTAAAATGACACATCTATCTTTTCAAAGCATTCTTTTATTTGGGTTACTGGTTCCTTTTCAATGATAAGGAAAAATTCATGTCATCAGTTGTAACTGCAATATCTTCGGCCATAAAAGTTCTCTAAGGCAATACTCGTCTCAGAACTACCCCTATATTTATCTTCATTATTAAATCAACCAAACATAGGAGGGTATAGAGTATTTATAAGGGTATAAGACCCTGAAATGTCGGATAAATGAGATTTCGGAAAAATTGGTTGTCGAACGAAAGATACGCTAATGGGTTTTGTCGGAAATATGAAACATTTTTGTCGGACTGATAATAAATTGGTAAGATAAGTGTCGGACAAGTGCGGACCTCCCATCTGAACATATCTTTTGTTGCGGTATTTGGGTTCATCGGTCCTTCATCTCGGCCCTTGGTCCTCAGCTACTCGGCTCTTCAAAGAAAAATCTCTAGTGACTGCGTGATTAAAATCGCAGGAAGCCATTGTTTTCGGCGTATTTTGAAATGAAAATATTTCATAGTGAATATTATTTAAAAGTTTCTTTTGGGGTTTAGGATCGAACCCGAGTCCCGGGACCGGGCACCTGCAAAAAAAATTTTTCTGAAAAATTATCGGAATCTGATCACAATAAAAATTTTTAAGAATTGAAAAAGTTTCATGCAAAAAAGTGAGTGTTTGGGAGTGTTTTACGTCATCATTTTTGAACCAGAGTAGGCCAAAAATAACGATTTTTTGGCTTTTCGGAGTGGTGCTACAAAAATTACTGTAAATCCTTATCGAAACATGCTCCAGACCTAAATGGCTATTTTTTGGCTAAAATTTCGTTGTCTACTCGAGTGCTGTTTCTCCTTATGGGCTTAAATCCTGCCAGAAGCCCCACTGGAATGTTTGAAAATCATTAAAACTTAAAGTTCAGAAAATTTAGAAGTAACGGATTTTTCTGAAAAACTCCAGAAAAATAGTTTACAGGGGAGGGGGGAGTGGCATAATCAATAGATACATGAAACATCTATATACATTTTGCTTTCTTGAGTTTGCATTTTTTCCAAGCAAGTATCTTGCAATAATGAACATCTGATATCAAATTATTCTATTTTGAAGTAAGTAATATATCAAAATAAATTAGATGAATAAAATAAATAGAATAAATTAGAGGCGATTGACGAGTTAAGTTATTCATAATAATAGACTCAGTAAAACGCTGATCAAATGCAGTCAACAAATACCGTCAAATACCGACACTAAAATTTTGTGGTTTCCATTAGTTTGTATCTTGAAACTATGTGGATACCAGAGAGGAGGCGGCGCAAAAAAGTCTTTGCCCTCCCTGGAAAAATTTTGCCACACCGCCACTGAGCTAAACCCTCAAAGTAATTACTGAAGTTCATTGTTGTTGGTGTTTTGATATCGAGTTGATTTTGAGTCGAGTTGATATCCTATTTGGAGTTGATATCCTATTAGTGAGAAATTTTTCTTTATTTTGCAATCAGGTATATATTTATTTTACTTTCAAATTATTTTTTTTGTCTGTTTGTCTTTTAAATTTTAATTTGACTGTGTTTTTCTCTTGCTCATGAGCATTAAAGAGCTTTGTAATGTCTGCAAAAAAGTTGTTAAGAACAATCATAAAGCTATTAATTGTGACAGTTGTAAACAAATGGATGCGTTTCCACTAGTACCGGATAGCTTCGGATCTCAGTGGAAATCATACCGGATAGGGTGTCTGTTTCCACTTAGCTATCAGAGCGTAGCGAAGTGGATTGATGTACTTGTTTATCGTTATGACTCTAATTTTTTGGTTGAGTGCTTTTATACATTGATTTAAGAATTTTAAAAGAAATAATTACCAACTTAATCGTTAATGCATCATACTTTCAAAATATATGAAATCTTTTGAGAGTAATTTTTAATTGTTGTTTGCCATGAAATCTATCTAACGGAGTCACTCCGATGAGTGTTTCCACTTGTATCGGAGTAAACTAGTTTGCTCCAAAGCT
>JANSTP010275836.1:0-10035 GCA_025330745.1 Cladonema radiatum | reverse complement strand
TTTGCTTGTCAATGGTTAGTTCATACAGTATTCTAACAAAATAAGTGACAACAGCAAATATCAAACTATAATTGTTAGATATATGAGAAAATATATTTGATAATTCAAAAAAACGCTCTATCATCGTAAAATGATGACGTCATCACAAGAGATTGGGTCCAAGTTAAAATTTTTTTTCAATGTCAATATTTTCTTAGTTAAATTTTGTGCCTGCAGTCAAAATTTCATGCAAAAATATTAACTACATCAGAAATTATTAAAAAAAATCACTTGGGGGGGGTGGGGAGGTGCCACATTCAGCAAAAACCTTAAAATATGAACTGTTAAAAGAAAACCTTTTATGACTAAACTGTTTGTTTTAATCTTTTTATGCTAATTTTATTTAAAAATTAAAACCTTTATTTCTGGGATGAGAGCATAAAAGATTATTTAAAACTAACCAACATTTTTTTGGGCTAAAAAACAAATTTTAGTTGTATGTGGCAAAGCCTTAATTTGTCTGGTTAAAGGGTTACATGCAAAACTTGATGACATCACAAAGTTATTGATGAGTAATAAAAATATTTACTAGTTCTCATAATCCTCAAAAAATCCTTCCGATCTTCAAACAGAAATAACTTTGTAAGAGAAAATTGGGCTCAGGGGAAATAAAAACCAGTCTTCATATATTTTTGTTTTTGAATGCAAACTTTAAATAAAAAATATCAAAAAATACAGACAACAACACTCCTTTTAACAAAATCACAGTTACTCATGTTTCAATCTCAAATTGGGAAAATTTCAAAAAAGTAAATGTCTCTTCAATTGAAGCATTTCGATGAAAAGGAAATACTTAATATCTTTTTAAGGATTACCAAGGGAAGCATTTACATTTTGATGGGTATCATAATTCTGTTGTTGCCGATACTTTTTCATTTCAGAGCTTAGTACATGTGTGCAAATAATCAGCAAAATTACTATATCTGTCCTGTTGCTTAGTTTATTCAAGGATATTATCAAAGTTAACTGGGTGTAGCGCAAGTTGTGAGCTTCTGATACACAATTAAAAATTGTAGCAATCTTGTATGAATTTTAATTACTCTTCTTGTTGCGGCTTCTCTTTGAAGTTCCTATGATTCTAAGTTTTGTTTTTTCTGCTGACAAATACCAAAAACAGCATTGGGAAAGGCTTAATTATATTTTAAAAATGCTATTTTGACATAGTCTTTAAATACATATGTAGGACTGTCCACCTATAAATTCTGACATAAAAACATGAAAGCGGTCAGCTGAAAAATGATGTGTTCTATAAAATGCAATGGTAAATATTCTGGCCAAAAACCCTTATTTCTTCCCCGGAAGAAATTCCTTGTTTTCGCGCGAAATTCCCTGTTTTTGCGGCATTTTTACAAGAAATTCATGCTTTTGGACAATGAGAAGGGAGAATACAGCCAGAATATTTACTGTTGATAAAATGAATAGATGAACTTTAGGCGAAAGTTTATTGGTTACATAAATAAGTTTATTGTTTTCCATAGTGTTAGATGAAGATCTGACTTTTCTTTTTTGACTTTATGACTTTTTTCTTTTTTGCCAGTTTTCGAGTTAAAATTCTCTAGAATTCAGCCATTTCTAAGCAACTTTTTTCCATATTTAATAATAGCGATAAAATAATTGCAGTTTTTGCAATAAAACTTTACTGCCTAGTATTCATAATTTAATGTCTTCCCATGAGAGTATATTTCTCATTACATTAATCAACTTACGATCATAGACACAAAGAAAGCTTATCTGTACTACATCCAGTTAACTTTCATAATACCCTTGGTTTATACAGAAGTAAGCAGAAACTATGATTTTTCAAAGTTGGAACCAGTTCAACAAATTTATTGAACATTAAAAGATAATTATGGACAAAAATTATGGACAATTTGTAAATATTGAAGTTTGACTTTGTAATCTTTTCAGTTACTGTAGGTAAGAACTTAATTGTGTTTCCGACTAACTCACATCAAGGTTGATTGATGATTGAGAATTTCATTCTAGAAAGTACTGAGCTATTATTTAATGCAATGACATAACCTTTCTAAGAAACATTCAATAATTTTATGATACCACATTTCTTAAATAGTTCTATGGTACATCAGGTACAGAGTACAAAAAGGGCAAGTATTGTTTCAATATCTCCATTTCGACTATAAGTCATTTTTTGTTGATAATGTTTTAGAAGTGTACAACTATACTGAAATGTTTCTTTTTTTACAGGATTCCAGATTCAATAATCTCATTAAACTGGTATGAAGTAAACATGTCGATACTTCAGATTTTATCAAAACTTCATCAACAGCAGGTATTGATAACATTCATTTCTAGGAGGACACAATTTCTGGAAATGCCCTAAAATCATGATTGAATGCTGAAAAGGGTGGTTGTCATGCATCAACCAAAAAAGTTAAAAAGACCCAATAAAAAGTGATGTCCATCGTTTTCATCACAGTATTTGCCAACTTTTTTCTCTTTATGAAAAGATTGTAAACAACAAAAATATTTACTTTAAAGGAAGAAAGTGTTTGCGGAAGAAACTTTTACGGTTTTTGCGGTTTTGGCTTGAATCGCAAAAGTTTATTCCCGCTAAATATGGCAATGTAAATGAACCGCAAAAGTTTTTTCCCGCAAAATGTTCATAAATATAATAGCTGCAATAATTATCTAGAGGAAATAATAATTCATTCGTTTTTCTATCTTGGACAGTTGTTTGAATTGTTACTGAGGTCTCTTAGGTTAGCCAAAAAAAAATAGTTCTTGCTTTTTCCACAAAAAAATGCTGAACTATATGTGCAACCACAAAAGTTTATTCCCGCAAATAAGATCAGTTTTCAGTAAACGCAAAACTTTATTCCCGCAAAATGCTAGAACTTTGCGGTTCAGCCGAACCGCAAAAGTTTCTTTCGCAAACACTTTCTTCCCCTAAAGTATTAAAATTTTGTTTTTCACTTGATATAATGAATCCTTTTATCAACAGTTCGCTGTTCATCTTTTGGTTTTAGGTACTGAACACTGCTGATGGAAAATATTCCAAGGTGCTCAAGTTTTTTGTGAATCTTTTGCTGTTATATTCAAAGGTATATATTATTCCTTGACGGCCCAAGCTATTTTTGCATTTTTCATTGATTAGTAGCATAAATTGCAATATCTTGTTTGTGCTTGATTTTCAAAGAACTTTTAGCTATTCAAATAACTTGTGGCTATGTCTTGTCAAGTTTTTCATCAATATTTTGCTACACTTTGTTTCTAAAATAATCTTCGAATATAAGTTTATAAAATACATTATCACTTCACTATTCTTCTTAATGATTCTTGATCATATGCATTAAAGATCCAATTCACAGGATTGTGAAGGTCATGCATGATTAAATTCATTAGTATAAAACCACGTTCTGCAGCTGCGCCACTTTTGGGCAATTTACAATACTGCTTAGTTTTTTTGTTACAATTGGAAAAGTATGGTGACAAAGGAGGTGCATTAGTAGTGATAAACTTTCATAGCTTGAAATTCGTAATTGTTGATGAATTTGTTAAATTGATTCAGCCATATTTTTTCTTTTCTTTTTTATTATAATTCAAATAGCTTTTTACTCCCATTTCTAAATTTGTGGCAATTTTTTCTCAAATTTATAAGATGGCTTCATTTCTTGCATGTGTATGTAGCCTAAGGTATGGAGAGTTTATAGAAAGGTCATAATATAAGAACTAAAAGCTTTTGATTACTTTTTATGTAGGAGAAATTTATGTGATAGTTGCTGATACAAAAAGAAAATTGTCTTTCGAAAATGCATAATGGTTTTAGAAACCCTTTTAGAAAATAGAGTTTTAGAAATCTCAGCTTTTCATATATTCTCATGACAGCAATAGCCAAAAGACTAAAAAAAACTTTATTTTAGATAATATATATTTTATTCAAATGTCTTAAAATTCAATTGTAACCTTTTGACCCAAAAATGACTAAAATCTAATAATTACCTTTACTGATTTGGATTTTTTTCTTTCAAAGTACCAAGGGGGTTTGAAATGGGAAACATGTGAAGTTAATAGAACTTTACAATTTCCATGGTGATAAGCATTATCAATTTATTTCCTTCAAAAATAGCAAGCTCGCAAGAAAAATTTCTTGTTGTTATTTCATGATTTTTGATAAGGTTCATTTGGTTCTACAATTTACTGTTTTTTATAAATGGTGATGTTTTCATGAACTTGCTTTAGAGTGATTCGTATGCCACTGTATGCTATTTCAAGTTATTATCATTCTATGATCATAAAGGATGAGAATAAACTATTAGCAAGCTCCCCCTGCGAATACTTATAAGCCAAGGGACAATCTAGACTATCTTTTTTGGGCACCCAAAAAACGAAGCCCAAAATACCTCCATAGATATTTCTTTATGTGTGTATTTTCTTTTAAGAATCACTGTGATAAGAATCACTAAGAATTATGACCTGCAAGAATTTTTAAATTTTATTGAGATGATTTTGCTGCCATATCCATAAAACAGTTTAAATAAGGATTTTGGAATCAGTAAAGATGTGCCAGTAAGAATATTGTAAGGAGAGGTATTGGTCTAAGCACAATTCCCAAATTAAAAATGTCGGACAAAACAAAACCTTCCTGAAAAGTTTAGGTTTTCCACTGTAATCTCCTACTATTTTTTCTACCCTGTTGAATTTCTCTGAAGAATTTCTGTTAGCATCGCTAGTGGTTTTTCCACTCTAAGTTTCTATTGAATAAAAGAAAATAGAAAAGACAAAAAATATTTTAATGGTTGGAGCTATATTTGCCTCCTAAAGATTGTTATGAGCTTGTTATAATAAACCAAACTTTTGCTATGTTTTTGTATTCTAAGATTATTCTAAGATATATAGATTGTATTCTTGTGCTAATACTAAAAGTCATCCATAACAAATACATTTTGCAAAAAATTGGTTCGTCATGTATGTAACATGTTTAAACAATGAAAGGCATTGACATGCTTTAAGATAATCATAATACTTTATGAGTTGTAGAACCCAAAAACACTTATTTTCTAGGGGTGCCAGTGAGTGTATCCTATATCAGAGGCCAAGTAGTGATATTCAATGAATTGTATTTGATATGAATATAATTTTTATAGGATTAGTTGTTTTATTGTTTTATTGTTTTATTGTAGATTGAGGATCTCTCTCTCTCTCTCTATGTGAAACATATCATTTTCAATTTTTTGTTGTTGCACACACTTGAAATTCCTTTCAGGATAGAAAATGTGAGGCTACAATTATCAAGAAAATTCTCTTTGATTTGTTCAAACACATTGATGGAATATGCAGGAGGTAAACTTTAAAATCAAACTTTAATTGTCAAAAATTCAAATGTTTATTACCACTATAGGGGAATTTCAGAGAAGTTTTGTTGATATATTTAGAAGAAAAAAAATATAGCAAATGAAATTTTTCAACTTTCTCACCTGTTATTCAATGATAATATTCAGTTTTTGAGGGGCATAGTTTGAAAAATTACACTCATTTTTCCCCAGTCCAACAATCCCCACATAAAAAAAGTGTAACAGAGTTTTGGCAACATTGACACAGATTTGATGGTGTCATTATTTTTGGTGATGTCATCAATGTTTGTACAAGAAGTGTTTTAGTATTAATGTTTAAAGTGTTGTTGTCACTATGGCTCAGCCATTCTAGAGCAAAGATCTAAAATGTGGAATACACACACCTTTTTGAGTTTTCTTGGTGGTAATATCTTGTATGGTAATTACTGTATTACTGGGAAGGGGGGGGGGAAGCAGGAAGGATTGGCACCCCAATAATGCCTAAAAAGAGCCTTTTTGTCAAAGACATACTTGCATTTCATTTTTTTGACCCAAGTGTCGCTTATGCAAGTATCTGAAAATATTTTACCAGGAATCTTGTTTTTAATAGACTTTGAGTGGACTTTATTCTTATTCTTATTTTACCAATAAATAACCTTTATTCCAATTATGCGTAGTCTAGTTTTTGCTTTCCTAAATTAAAAGGAAAATCATATGCTCATGAGGTCAGAATTAAAAAATAGAATTTTTTCATGCTGATGTGCTTTTTTATATTTTTTGCCCTCAAAGTTGAAAACCTTCCGATGGCCTTATATGCTATGCTTGAATTCATTATTAATGAACTAAGTTTTATGGAGAGTGAGACGTTGTTACTTCTGTATTAGCTTTTAAAATTTGCTGCACAATTGATTAATGAAATATGACAGTATATAAAAGTTTTAAATGTTCTGTCATTCAATAATTTTGGCAATTTTTTCAATAAAATTGTAAAAAAAGTTATTTTGGTCATAAATTATGATAATAAAAAAAACTTATTTTAGGAATTAGCCTCAGGTTAATTAGTTAGTTGGATTTTTTTTTTTTTAGTTTTGAAGCCACTTCAAATGAAAAAGAGAAGGAAATTCTGAAGCTTGAGGTAAGTTTAGTTATATTTAATATGCTTATTGGTATCACATTTCACTGATTATCATTTAAATAGGTTTTGAAGTTATATTTTATGACGTTGTTGCTACAAGAAAACCAAGAAAATAGATCCCTGTTGATAATTTTGTAAAGGTGTGACTGGTATTTCATTTTTATAATTAACACAAACAATCATAGATTATTATGATAGCGACAATATTTTCTGAATTTTTTCTTTCTTTTTTTTCAAAATATATTGCAAATAAAAACCACTGTCAAAAAGTATCTTGACGGTTAGAGTTTTGATCCAAGGTTATTTCAGGAAAAAGGGTGGTCATGGAGCAGTGCATGTCTTTGCTGATCTTACAGCCATAATATTTATGCAACAATGGCATGCTCTATACATTGAGACTGGAACCAACTGCTTGATCACTGAGATTTATGAAGAAAGTTATTTTTTGTATGTTTATAGGGAAGACTGTAAAATTATTTGAACTAATATTTTAGAAGATTTAGGGAGGTTTGAGATTTAAGACTATGCTAGTTAACCCTTGTGGTATTGTTCCTGTGATATTCATATAAAGCTTGTTTAAAGGGAACATTGTTTTTACTGGCAACCAGCTCAATCATATTAAAAACACCTAAGCAAAAAGGGAAGTACGTCATAAAAAACATAGCAAGATGTCCTCTAATTAAAAGCAATTAGTTTTTTGCTACAACAGTATAATCGGTTCAAAAATGATTTGTTCCTTAATTGCTTTTAATTAAAAAAGTTTTAATTGACGTACATGCCAGTAAAATGTCAACAAAAATACTTATAAGTGATTCCTTGATTAGTAGAATTAAAATCCTTGGCATGGAATCAATAATATGTATCGTCTATTTCATTTGTACAGGAAACATGCTCCCAGCATTTTGATTACAAACAATATCTGAGATGTCAGCTTAAATCTCCATCATAAATCATACCATAATACCCACAGCTTTCTCACTTTTTAATCCTATTTTTCTTTCAAACTTTTCAATTTCCAAAACTTCTTTTATTTTTCAGTATATATCCCTCATGTCGCTTGTTGTCAGAAAAGAAGAATCACTGGTAATTTTCAAAAAGTGTAAGTAAAGAAGTTTTTTTTAGGGAATATATTTTTTGACCGATATCAATAGCTCAATAACGTTTTGAAAATTTTATTGAAGACTCGCTCTTTTAAGCTTAGTTTTAAAGGTAATAGTGTTCTCATTACTGACTAGAAAATAGAAACTATTTCATTTTCATTTTTAAACCTTCATCGTGAGAATCACATGAATAAGAGTATTGTTGTTCCAGTGTATCAGTAAATGGAAAGTTCAATGGACCGTTCGCAATCGGGAATACATCGTACTTTCATGCTGCCTTATATATGATGTAAATTGCTTACAATGAGTTGTTGTAACAATAAAGTCATACATTAGAAGTTTTTTGAGTATAAGAGGTTGTGAGGCAGTTCTCTCTGGGTTATTTGGTGCCCTAAGCCTGGCTCCAATAAGGTAGTATATGCTAAGTTAATTAAGTATGAGGGAGTATTTTAAATAAAAGTATTGAAATATGTAGAGGCTTGGAGGATATGCAGATCTGGAATTAGAAGATACAATTGGCTTGTATTGTAGCATTCGACTGGTTACTCTTTTGTGAAAAGTTGAGCATTTTTCATAAGAAATTGACATTGATTTTTTCTAAACGAATGTATGAAAATAGATTATTAGTTTTTTATAGTTTGTGGTATTGGTTTTCACAAACTTGCCTGTCAGATAATATTATATATATAACATTTTTACAAACAATAATAACACCAACCTTTTATTTTCATACATACCTTTTTACCATACCTCCCCTACATTTCACTGATAGCTGAAAATGCTGAGGAGACATAGACTGGGTAGGTTTTTCTCATCTCAGTGTATCTAGAGGTAGCTGCTGGTTAGATGAACCCTTTTGTTTTTGCGCATTTCAGGATGTTGCTTTTGACAATCAAAATTTTTTCATTAGCTTTAAGATGATGATCTAACTAAAAGCAAAACATTTGTTGGCTGGTAACAATTTTAAAAAATTTACGTTTGGTAACCACTGTCCTCAACAAGAGAGTAAGATGAGCAGATGTCTGTCACTTTTTCTGTTTTATAACCTCCTCATCCAAACAATAGACAAAAAAAATTCTTATTGAAGCAAATGATTATTTGGATTTTCTTCAAACTAAATGATTTTTGCTGTATTTCTCGACAATTCTATTATTGCCCTTAAAATAGTCATAAATTTAATAAATTCAACTATCTTTCTTTGATGAACTCCTTATCAAGATTATAGAGATACATTGCATTATGGAAGATATTTTCTTGGGCAAGATGTCTATAGTAATATATGATCTTCTCCCTTTTTTCCCCACAAATTTCTTTGCTTCAGCTCAACACAACAAGAGTATACACTCACTTAGCAATTTCAGACCTTTTTAAACTTGTGGCTTCAGCGCTTTTAGTATTTCTTATAATTAGAATGGTTTGAGTATAAATTTAAACTACTATTATTAGCAGTGTATTGATACCATTATTATCCTCTTTTGCTCTCTCTCTTTTTTTTGAATCAATTATTTGGTTGCTGATATGGGAAAATTATAATGAAATCTATTTATTTTTAGATTTGTCTGACATTTCTCCTGTTTATTTCACAATGCTGTTAGAATACCTAGCATGTTCTGAGGATGATATTTTAGATAGATGGTTGAAAGACACCTCTTTGAATATATTTGAATTGACTTTCTCTTTCATCGAAAAGCATCATAAAGAAATGTTTTGTTTAAAAAATAACAACAGTCTTCAACTTTACGAAGAAATACTTTGGAAAACTTCAGCATTGTGTACAAGTCTACCATGCAGATTATTTTATATATTAGTAAGTTTTCTTTCGTCATTTTGTTGTTTGTTTATTTGCTTTTGTTCTCTAATAATTATACATAAAACCTGTTAGAGTAAGGAAAGGAGAAATAGGAAAGCATATACTCATTTTCTTTTTTCTTTTTTTTTAATTAATTAGAAATCAGTCTTTTAAATCTGTCTTTGCCATTCTGATTCTACTTCTAATATGTTGTTGCCTCTAAAGAGTTATGTGGAGGAGGGGTTAGATTTATTGTTATTATTTGTTGAAATGATGGCAATCATAATCACTCAAAAAAAACTGTTTTTACCAAGACATAGCTATTGGAGTATCCTGGAACAAATATTCTGAGAGATGATCTTCAGGATTTATCAAAGGATTTGTCATCTACGCTGCCATATACTAGATTGTATATACCAGTAATGCAGTAGGCATAAATCTATAAATAGGCAGCTTGATTGTACTTTAATGCTCACCAGATGCATAGTTTAATTTTCCTCACTGTTCTTTATGAATTATACTAGTCTTTCTCATAATGAGATTTTGAGAGATGTAGATATTTCTCAGGGATTTTTTCTGTGAACATTGTCGAAAGTAGTAACATTTATCAGTTTATCGAATTTTCGATGCTATTTCTTTCTCAAGATTTGACAAATTGTCCAGACAATTAGAAAACTCATA
>JANSTP010275825.1:0-10035 GCA_025330745.1 Cladonema radiatum | reverse complement strand
GCTGTTCTTCGAAATTTTCAAATTTGGGCCCTTAGTGACTTTCCCGCCAGGATTCAAAATTTGAACATCCGAAAAACATGAAAATTAATGGAATGTGGCAGACGTTTGTACAGTGGTCCCTTCGGCTCGGTTCAATAGCACTTCTTTCCCTAGATTAGCGGAACTCTCTATTAGTGTAACCTGCAATAATGCAGCTGAAATTTATTTTTATCATGGAATATCATGAGAGCTGGTGTGAAAGGTTTTCATAGATACACAGTATAACAGGTTTTTTGAAGTTTTTCAATAAATTTACTTTGATTGGCAAAAAAGTTAGGGGGACTGCAGACCCCCAAGCCCCCCCCCTCCTTATTCTACGAGCTTGAATAAAAGTGCTATTTTACTCTCTCTCTCTCTCTTTCTCTCTCTCTTTTGGCCAGAAACCAAGATTCTGTGTTCACAACGTTATTAAATCATTGCCAGTTCATTCTCTAACGTAGCTTCTCTGTCATCAGAGCTGTTTTCAGGAATCCAATTCACGTTTAAATATTTTCTAAAGTGTTCATGACTGTACTGGGAATTACGATTTTTTTACAGAAATATAACTATAGTGGATTCTTTTATATTTGCTTACAAATTCAGATTCACATTCTATATCAAAATTCTTGTGCATGAAATTTTTTTCCTTACCCATTCCGTTTGATATTGTTTTTGCAAAACCAAAAGTAAGCTGGTTTCAGGTACAGTAAATCTCTATCAGACACTATACCCTACTATGATTTAACTTCTGATGTCCATATTTCCTCAATTCTAATAAGTGCAATGCAATGTATGCAAAGGAATATACAATATTTTAAAATGAAATTTGTGCCAAACTTAGAACAACATGTTATTTTTTTAGCACCAGAAAAGTTTTTTCAGCACTTTTGCTTCTAGTAAAAGCTCTAATTAACAGGCACTCTAAATTAACGGACAAATTATTTTTCTCCTGCAAAACACTTTCACTGTTTTGGAGTTCCAAAAGGTGGTTATCTCTAATTAACGGACCAAAACTGTCTTCCCAAACGGTGTTCGCTAATTACAGATTTAAATTACTTAAATTTACATTTTCAACGGCTTATCAACGAAACGACAAACTTACTCAAATAACCTTTAGACTTTTTTATAGCTGCTTTTACAAGTGCATCGACATTTGGCAATCCGGATGCTTTTGATTGGATGCTTATATTTTGCTTTCGACTTTTAACTTGTTTCTCTTTCAACATTCCTCTATTCTTTCTTTTTTTAACGCAATGTAGTGTTTTCACATATTTTCTAAACTGCCGTGAATTTGGTATATTCAAATTGATACACGGCAGTTTTTCTTTAAATTTTTTAACTGCCATGTATTTAGCATTTTAAAGTTAATGCACCTCAGTTTTTCTTAAAAACTTTTAAACTGCCGTGCATTTAGTATTTCCCAAAAGCATATACACTAAGTGGACATCTGAAGCGTAAATTGAAGCCATGATACTTTCATTTTCTCTACAGCTTTCCACCCAACAAGATGGCCCCCAGCAAACTTTGTTCCCCCCAGCAAAGTTTTCGAATGTCTTTCAAATGTTTTTTTCAAAAAGAATTTTTTGCATACTTTTGTAAATAGATCACGAACAGGCAGGTCAAAAATTCTTTTCCTTATATATTGCTAGTATATTTTTGATTGTGAAGTAAAGTGACCTTCTCTATCCAGCATAAATATCCAATTGTCCCAGAGTAGAGTAGATAACCTGACGCTTTATACACCAGAAACCAGCTAAGAAAAATAAGATTGACTTTTTTAAAAACGTTTGTCCAGCACTCATGCTTGTCAGTACTTTTTTTCATCAAAAGAAAACTTCGCTCTGGTCGTCTAGTGGTTAAGACATCCATTTCTTGGAAGACCTAGGTTAAGATTCTAGTCAGAGCTAAAACTGCAATTTACTTTAGGAAATAGCACCCTGATGGCCAGCTGAATAGAAAAATAGCATGCTAAAATAACATCTCCCAATTGATGCCTCCCCTATGTAAATTAAAAGTTTATTTTTGTAAATAGTGTTATGATTTTGGTTAGAGTTAGAAATCCAGTGATGTTTTTATTCCATTGTTTGGGTGGCAAACAATGTCAATAGCTTAGTTTCTTGGGACTTCAACTCGCTCGCTAGAAAAGAAGGGGAGTTAGATGTCTACTTTGTATATAAGTTATTGATATTTTCGGATGCAATATACTATATTATGCCACAACCACCCATCAACACACACAACCACCCACCACCACCCACCAGGAGTCACCACCGCCCAATTGTTGAAAGAAGCCCCAAATCAGGTAATATCATGTGTTTATAATCCTAAACACAGCCAATAGCTGTAAATGATGATTTAAAGTTCTTTCAAGAAGAAAACATAAATAGAATTTAATTCCAGATTATACCAAAGTGCAGTTTATTTTTTACACGTCATCATCATTTAAATAGAATTGAAAATCCTCTTGAAAGATTGGCTTTGATAACAATCGCGGCACTTGCTGGTGCATAAGAAACAGTCCATGTTTATTATTTTAAAATATGATAACTTAACAAGAGCAATGTTTGAAACGTAATTCTTAATTTCTAAGTCGGAAATATTTTGAACCAATGTAGAAGATACATTATATAGGTATAATCCATGCGATAGATTCCATGTATGTACGTCATAAAAGCATAGCGAGATGCCCTCTAATTAAAAGCAATTAGTTCTTCGCTACAACAGTGTAACTTTTAACTAAGAAAGCTTTATTAAAAATTTAATTAACCGTTAATATAGTTTTTTGTTTTTTCTGCCACTCTGTAGTACTTCGAGAGGTAAAATCATAGAAAACCTCGCACATAATTTCACAAATTCTTTTTTCAAAAAACTTCTTAAAACTAAAAGGGAACATAATTTCAATTAATTCTCGTCTTCACTTTCTCTTTCACATTTTTTTCTCCCCCCAACCCCGCCCATAAACACCTTTTTTTTCCTCCTTTCTTGAGAGGCGAAACTTACGGCCCTAATTGGTCTTCATCAGAAAATGACGGATGGCGGAATTAGGGCCGGTGTAAAAAGAGTTGTCAATAAAGTATTATCGTCGAACGGGGGGACTACAGACACAAGGGGGAACTTCGGACGAGAGTATCCAAATCATTTTAACTGGCCTTAACATTGAAAAACGTTTATCATTGACCTTTTTTAGATTGACTAGCAGATAAAAGCAAACAATAGTCAACCTCTATCGGTAATTTGACGTGTTAACGACAATATCACTAACAATAGAAAAATTATTTCCACAGCATATCCTTCATCCAATTAATCACAACTAGATGCAAATTTATTTTTCCACACCTGTGAATTGGCTCCAAGGACCACATATTTTGAATCAAGAAGTATTTAAAAAATATTAAAAAAGAATTTTTCTTTTTTTCGGATGAGTACTTGCAACAAAACAGCACTTATGCTATGACTTTGTACAGTGGATGATAAAAATCAATTTGGAATAGCAAAAGCAAGAACGAAAACTGATTGGTAAGCATGAGATTTGCCATATCCCTAACGTCCGCATTGTTTACATAACGTAAAGAGTATGAGGTTATATGAAATTTACCACTAAATGTTGAAAATATAAAATTCTAAATTGATAAATATGAATATTTCCTTTCACAAAATGATTGTTTGTATCAAAAACATATAAAGTTACACGTTTTTTTTTTTTTTTTTTTTTTATATATAAGAAACCAGTTTATAAGAAACCTACATGTAGAATCTCCAAAAGTTGAGAAACTTTTGGAACTACATTTTATGACTATTTTTCAAATAAGAAAACTTTTTTCATACATATTTACATTTCTTTTTCCGTGGGAAAAGCTGTAAGCCATCATCGTTTATCTAAGAAAAGTCATTGCATTGCAGAGAAAGAAAATTGATTCGAACACAAAATCGAATGTTTTCATTTCTCAAGTTACATAGCGTATAAACAAAAGGAGTGAAATCAGAATTTTTTGAATCATTGGAAACTGAATAAGAAACTTTTGGAACTAAAAACACCAAAATTTTTACCAAAATTAAAAAACCTTTAGAACTAGCCCCTTCACCTAGTTTCTTATAAAAAAAACGTGTAAGTTTAAATTATTTGTATATAACTTTTCCAAAGCCACTACATTAAAAAAGAAAACTTTGGGTGGTGATAAACTATGCCACCAGCCAAACCATCCAAAAGCACCTACGACCAGCCAAAGCCACCCAAACCAAGCCAAAGTCACTGAAAACCAGTCAAAACCACATGATACCAGTCGACCAGTGTGATAAAACCAGGTTCATAAAATTTGAAGACGAAAAACTTTAGCCAATTTCACAGGCTTTTAAAATCTTGGAAGCAAGATATTATTTGGCTAAAATAACATATAAGAGAATTGTTTCTATTAGTCTACAGGATTAGAACAAAATACTGCAAATAGTGACCAAAGCACGAAAATTGGTACAAATACCTATTGTCAGATCCTGAAAATAGTCACTTGATTGATGACGTCAGCGATTTTTTTCAAGGCTAGGTCAGGCAGAAGAAAAATTCTCAAAAAACTAAGTTTTTGTATATCAATGGAAAGATCTCATCGAGTGGAACGAGAAAAATATAAAAACCTAGGCCTGAAAATGTTTACTTTCCATTTTATTTGAGATAGAAAGTTGTATAAAATGCAGACCTGTACTGTACTGACCAGGTAATAATTCCTTATAAAATGGGTTGTATTAACACTAATAACCAAATATCTCGCATGCTTACTAGCTTAGATAAATTAACTCACCAAGGGGGCAACTTTTCGTCTGGTCTGCAAGATAAATATTGATTTTTAGCACCTTTCTCTGATTGATATATAGAAAATTAGCCCTATTTCTCCCGCGCTATTTTGGCCACCCATTGCTTAGTTATTCTTTTAGCAACAATAGTAAAACTTAGCACACATATAATTCAATACCTTATGTGCACTTCTGCATAATTTTGACTCCAATGACTTCATCAAAAAAATCATTTTTTTGTTGTGCTGAAAGACCTAGTTTTTCCAGTTTTTTTGAGTTTTAGAAGTTAATCGAGGTCCTGGGCCTGGAACAAAGCTTTAAAACAATTAATATTTTTTTGTGAGATAGGCAAAAATTTGGTGACTGAGCCTCCAAAACCTTGTTGCCACAAGAGGTCATTATTGAGCATGATTTTATTCGTAAGTGCTAAAACGTTAACCGATAGGAACCGACAGGGAACTGGAGGAATCGATAATGGAGCCAAGGGAACCGTGTTGAGAACCGATAGTAACCGAGACGGAACCAAGTGAACTGATAATGGAATAAGAAGGGGAACCATGCTGGGAACTCATAGGAACCGACTGGGGAACTGGGGGAATCCGCAAGGGAATGAAAGGGAACCGTGTCCGGAACGGAGCGTATCAAGTCAAAAGCATGGTGAACTGCGTACTTTTTAGGTCTACGGTAAGTTGGAAAGAATTATTTCATTTTGGAAGAGCGGAATAAAGTTAGAACCTAACTGAACTAATTTCTACACAGACATTCAAAAGATGTTTAAAATTTCTAACAAAATTATAAATAGACGAAGTTTTATAGGATATTTCCACAAGATATATTTTGCTGTTAAGTTATAATGTTTTCAATATAAAATTCCTAAAGAATTTGATTTATTGCAAAATGAAGTTTTTTTGTTGCAACTTCTCTACTTCCTGAATTTCATAGGAAGAAAACTGTATTTTAAAGCTTCTCTTTAGCTGCAAAAATCTGTATAAATATCAAATATTTTTCAGCAAAATCTGAAATAAAGTTTCTAAAAGTAGCTATTCTCTTTATGAAGTACTAGGTACTAATTTCTACGGAAAGTCTCCAGCTCGCTCATTTCTATGACGTTCATTGTTGCAATTTTGAGAAATATTTTTGTTACCGTTATTTGTATTGGTTCTCCTTGATCCTTAGTAGGTTCACCACTGACTACTTTGGTGCCCTATCAGTTCTCAAATATTGCTATCGGTTCTCCCAGTTCCTATATCGGTACGTTCGATTCCTTACTCAGTTCCACCCAGTTCCATTCAGTTCTCCTATCGGTTCTCTGGGTTAACGTTTTATCACTTGCGGGTTCTATTTACCTACAAAAATCTAGTTATCAACCTTAATAACTGTGTATGCAGTATCAGCAAATATTTTTACCAAAGTCTGAAATAAACATTTTTAAAATTAGACGTTTATTGCCGCAATTCTGAGAAACACTTTTGTTACTGTAATTCGTATTGATTCCCCTATGGGTTCCCCTTGTTCCTTAGTAGGTTTCCCACTGATTATTATGGTTCCCTATTAATTCTCATATATTGTTATCAGCTCTCCCAGTTCCTTTATCGGTTTCCTCGATTCCTTACTAGGTTCCACCCGGTTCCACTCAGTTCCCCTATTGGTTCCCGCGCTTAACGTTTTATCACTTGCATGATTTTATTACTAAATTGTATTTAGCTAAATTTTAGGAAAGATCATTAAAGATCAGAAGTTACGAAACAAAAAGTAACAGGGGGACACTTTGCGCACCCCCACCATTTGTAATTTTTAGTTTTTCGAAATGGTCCCATTACATTCACAACTTTTATTATAATTTCAATTACATTTACATTTACATTACAAGTCCGTATACAATTTCTCAAAGTCTAACATATTTGCAACAAATTTAGGAGTTTTCGATTCAAAAAGATAATGCGGATTTTTACCAGATTAGCTAACATCTGTAAAAAGATGCAAAGGTGTAACAAAGGTGCTAAGAATCGATATTTGGCGACCGATTCAGTCTTGGTGACATTGATATTCGGAATCAGTGTAAAACGTCTGATAATTTGGTATATAATATGTCCGGTCTCCAAACTGAGCCCTGCTTTGCCCACAGCTCATGGACTAATTCCATTTAGCTAATAAATTTCATTAAGGATATCTTTTGTAGCAATTTATGTTTTTAATAGTAGAAGTAGTAGTAGTAGTAGTAGTAGTAGTTGTAAAAGAAGTAGTAGTGTCCATGGATAGTAACACTATGGAATTTTTATTAAAAAAAATATGTTAAAACTAAGGTGTAGACGAAGGGACTTGTGAATATTTGCGTTAGACTTTCACTAGTTTTTGGTCATTCTAGTATGTAAAATACCATAAGTATTTTGCAAACTAGACGAAAAGTTGCCCCCTTCGTGAGTTAATTTATCTAAGCTAGTAAGCATGTGAGATATTTGGTTATTAGTGTTAATACAACCCATTTTATAAGGATATGTTACCTGGTCAGTAAATTACAGCTCTGTATTTTATACAACTTTCTATCTCAAATAAAATGGAAAGTAGACATTTTCAGGCCTAGGTTTTTATATTTTTCTTGTTCCACTCGATGAGATCTTTCTATTGGTATACAAAAACTTAGTTTTTTGAGAATTTTTCTTCTGCCTGACCTAGCCTTGAAAAAAAACACTGACGTAATCAATCACTTGACTTTTTTTGGTGGATCTGTTAAAAGTTATTCTCAGGATATGATAATAGGTATATGTACCAATCTTCATGCTTCGGTCACTATTTGCAGTGTCTTGCTGAATATTTTGCTATTATCCCTCACTATATACATTTGTTACTTGCTAGAGTTTTCACGGCGTCATTCACATCAAGGTGAGTAACATGCTTTTTTCAAATCAAAGGTACATTCCCTCAGAATTTTTATTTAACCCACTCCCCCCCCTCGTCAAACTGTTTTTTTGTAGCTAAATAACAGCGAGACCGTAGGCCTTGCAACTTTTTTACTTTCAGTAGAATTTATTTGTAAACATTTTTGCCAAGTTTCAGGTCTATACCCTTGGAAGAACCAAAGTGGTGCCCATTTTTCCAAACCATGGTATTACCAAACTTTGCGGTTTTTTTACCAAAAATACACGGAATTCCAATATTTCTCGAAATTCGTGCTTCGAATCTTAGTTTTTTTGCTGAATTTGGTTCTTTAATTGCTAAGTATCAAGGAGCAGTTTTGAAAAATTTTTGATTACGTCATTAACTTTTCAATTTTCGCCATCAGCCCAAAATTTCCGATTACCGCGATTTGTGATGACGTCATCACTTTTTGTGAAGATTTTCTCAACATTTTATTTCTGTTTCTTGTTCTTTTCAGTTTTTTACCTGTCAGATATTCAGAGGTAATTTTCGTAAGGAAAGTTCAAATGGGACTTGGTTTTTCTGTCCGCTAATGAGAGTTGTCCGCTATTACTGTCCACTATTTAGAGGCTTTTTTATAAGATTTCATAGCAAAAATTACTGCTCTTCAATGTTCTGTCCGTTATTCGAAGGTGTTCGCTATATGGGATGTCAGCTATTTGGAGGTTTCACTGAATGTACTGTTAAAAATTGATGGAAAAAGTCCTTTCACTGCTTGAGACATGACCATTCGATTTTTTCGAAAAAGAAGAAAAAATACAGAAATTCCATTCATTCACGAATGTAAACAAACAAAAAGTGGACCATTTTTGACAACTTTGAGAGCGCATAAATCCACAAGGAGAAGGAATTTTCATGCGAAACTTTCAGTGGTTACTCAAAATATAAAACTCTTTTGATTTATGCAATAAAAAAATTTGCGGCACTTATGTTTCTATGTTCTAGACTTAGACAATCTACCCAAGGAGGTTTATCTACCTCAGAAGGAACAATCAAAAATTGAACTCTTCTTCAGCAATAAGTTTCACTTAAAGCATTTAGGAAAGAAAAGAATTAATAAAAACTGTAACAATTGTTTTTGTCTTTTCACCATTATCAATTTTCTCAATTTTTCAAAAATTCTAATTTCTCTCTTCACTCTCTTACAGTAACCTGAAAAATTGAATCTCTCTAAACTTTAAACCCCCCCCCTTGAGATTCTAATTAAAGAGATTGAAATGTGGGCCTTGAAAATAAAAATAAATTCTATTTACTTTACATTTTTTAAAGGAACTTTAAATAATTATCATATACAGCTATTGCCAATGTTTAGGATGAAAAAAACATGACATTACCTTATTTGGGGCTTATTTCAGCCATTTAATGGGTGGTGGTGACTCGTGGTGGGTGGTGGTGGACGGTAGTGGGTGGTGGTAGATGGTGGTGGCTCGTAGTGGGTGGTGGTGGGTGGTGGTAGATCAATGATTTTGTATACGGCTCTCTAGATCTCTAGCTCTCCATTATCCGTGGATTTGATAAGTGTGGCAAAAGTGGGAAAAAATTTGCGCATCTTCACAGTTGAATTTTTGCCACTTTTGAACTTCCCGCCACTTTGAAAATTTGCCTCACTTTCGCTTTGAAAGCTGGAGATCTAGAGAGCCATATGTAAAATCATTGCGGTAGATGGTGGTGAGTCGTGGTGGGTGGTGGTGGGTGGTGGTGGATGATGATTGGTGGTGGTAGATGGTGGTGAGTGGTGGCATAATATAGTATAACCCGATTGATATAAACCGATTGATATAACCGATTGATCTCCCTGTTTTAAAAATTGACGATGTGTTAATCGAAAGAGAAAAGACTACAAAATTCCTAGGAGTTCTGATAGACGAAAATCTTAGCTGGACCCATCATATTGACATTGTGAAGTCTAAATTATGGAAAAATATTGGTTTGCTGTATAAAGCGAGAATATGCCTTTGCCTCCAAAACTTGAAACAGCTCTATTTCGCTTTTATACACAGCTATGTAAACTATGCTAGTATCACGTGGCTAGTACTTACCCTTCAAAACTTGACAAACTTTTTTGGAAGCAGAAACATGCTTTACGTACTATCTTTTTCAAAGATCAGCTCACGCCTTCCAAGCCTTTATTTAAAACAATTGGTGTTTTGAATATATATGAGCTTAATCACTTCAAAATTCTTTGTTTCATGTTTAAAATTAAAACTGGAGAGGCGCCAAAACCTTTTAACATTTTTAAATATAGACCAGAAAATAAGTACACTCTAAGATCAAGTCGCTCCTTGACCGAACCTCTCTGTAGGAATCAGTACAGACAAT
>JANSTP010275814.1:0-10036 GCA_025330745.1 Cladonema radiatum | reverse complement strand
GTGGAGCTCGTGACGTCATTTGTCCAAAAAGTGCTAGTCGGTTTCTCAGCTCTTCCCGCTCCCGTTTCGCTAAAGCTGTATGACGCGCCAAAAAGATAAAAATTCTTTTTCCCGGTTTTCTGGCTTTCTGGCTACAAGAAACCGACTAGGAACTAGTCTAGGTATGGTGTTGCAGAATTGGTATTGTCACTGCCTCAATTGTTTCTGCGACGTGATTCACAATGATCTCAGCGTCGTCGTCGTCATTTTCTATGCCGATGTGTTCACGTTCCATTTGAGTATACGACCTGCTTGGGGAGCGGGGCGGGGGGTGTCGTGATCCATAGTCTGCTGGAGTAATGTTTCCTGGTTCGTATACAACTTTGAAGTCAAAACCTCTCAACTTTGATTTGTGTTTCTCCACTTGTGCAGGCAATGACTTGGAATGATTATTATACATTGACACTAATGGCTGGTGACCAACCACTGCCGCGGATCCTGTCCCATACAGGTACATCTTGTTACTGCGGATGCCTGAAAAAACAGCTAACGATTCCCCGTCTACCTTTCCATAGTTTAATTCTGCTGGAGTTTTTGCTCGACTTGTGTGGTGCACCGCTCTCCACACAACAGCATTCCTAAGCTCTTATGCTTGAGCCACTGTGGCTTTTAGGACGTGGCCATTCCTTGATTATCTGAACTTTTGCTGGATCTGCTGACATCCCTTGCTTTGAGTATATGTGACTGAACCACTTTACTACCTGCATTCCGAGTTGGCACTTTTCTCTTCTAAGGGTGATGTTGAATTCACTGGAACGGTCGAACAATATCTTTACTCGCTGGTCGTGTCCTTTTCCACGTCCATGAACAACCACATCGTCTTTGATTTGCTGGATTCCTGGCAGTCCCACGATAATGCGCCAAATTCGTTCATGGCATTCACTGCTAGCACTTGAAGTGCCCATCACCAGTCGATTGAAACATAAGAGTGTTCCATCTGGACCATAGAACACAGACAGGTTTTTGCTCTCTTTATTCAACTTGAATGGGTGGAAAGCATGGTTTGGGTCGACTACGGAGAACTGATTTGAGCCAAGAAATTCGTGTTGGAGCTCTCTTGTGGGATTGGAATAGGGAAATTGGAGGTTTTCACTGCCTTGGCCATTGATCTTGTATCCAAGTTGACTCGAATTTTGCTTTCTTTATATGTTTTGTGTGTAATGATAACGTTGCTAATCCAACCGCGGGTTGAGTTGCATGCTGCTGATCCTTTGAAATGTCTGTACGTCTTGCACGCAAAACACTCAACTCTTGCACCTGGACACCAACCATTTAGGTATGCCGTGTACATCTACAACATTTTTGCTTCTTTCCACTGCTTCGGCTCCCTTGCAATGATCTGACTTGTGCTTCTAATGCAGCTACCTGTTCATCGTCTTTCCTAATGTTGCACCCTCTTATTTCATCTACTTTCCTCACACCTTGCTCAAATGCAAGTCCATATTTCACCGTGTCATCGAAACTTAAATCTTCGCTGATTATCTTCTTCATTAAGGTTTTGTCATCCGTTTTGAACAGTATTGCAATCACTTGCTGCCGCTTTAGCATTGTAATTTGTCCATACACAACGCTCTGCTTGTTCTTTTACTGTGACATACCATTCAGCAAAGCATTTACCGTTTTGTGGCAGTTGCTGATACAGTTTGAATCTTGCGGTTGCTTGATTTGTTTGCGGTTGAATTCCATCATGAATCTTTTGTATTGCAGGATCAAATGAATCGTCTGCAGTCACTTGACCAACATGATCAAACAGCTTTTTTATTTTGTCACCACCCACCAGTCGCAATATTGCTTTTGCTTTAATGCATTGTGTCGCTCAGTATGCTGACCCGCTGCAGTCGTGGCAATAAGGAACTCTTTGAAATTGTCAACATAATCATGATATAATTGCTCTGGGTAGCCTGCCTTTTTTATGCAAAAGAAACCGGTAGCATCATCTTCGCCATTGTGATAATTGATATCAGAGCCTGCTTGTTGGTTACCTACTCGTCTCCATGTGACAAAATCACTATTTTTATTAGTAAAAACCTCTTAGGGCCTGATATTTATTTTATCACTAAAACAAGATATAAAATAAGATGAAAGTTAGACAATGTCTGCTGTCACAGTTGAGAATTTCCAGTTTAAAGCAGTGGGAGGAAGGAGATCGGGCGAGCGATTAGAGGCACGCATCTTGCCTTTTCGCATCATCATAAAGCCCATGTTAAAGAGTAGTGATAAATAAATTCAAATGACGCTTTAGAAGATCTGATTCTCACCCAGATTGCTCCCAGAGTGTATTCTAAGTACTTATGTCATAAAACTTTTGTTTAGTGCCAATGCCCGTTCGTAACTTGAGTTACACAGCAGTAAATGATAGACGATCAAATACCATGTACATGATGCTTACGTGGAAAGAACCAGTGTTCACTGGAGGTTGTTTGTTTCAATATTCAATCAATTTCACCGGTTTCCGGACATCACCATCGATCAGTATACATCCAGCGTTCCGGACACTTATAATAGACCGGCACCAAATGAAGATTCAGTCGGGTTTGGTTTATTCGAAACCGTTCTATGTTCACACGAACCTAAAATATAAAGTAAGCGTGTTTGCAATCAATTGTGCTGGGAGAAGTAAACCAATGACGTTAATAACTAATAGTAAGTGGTATTTTATTTCTTAAAACAGTGAAACTTCTGAATAGCAGACACCTGCGGGTGTTAGCAAAAGTGTCCGCTTTTCGCAGGTGTCCGCTATATAAAGGTTTTTTATAAGGGTTTGACCGTCACCCAGTCTTGAAAAAAGTATCCGTTATTTGGAGGTGTCTGCTATATGGGATGTCCGCTATTCGGAGTTTTCACTGTAATGATTTCAATCATCGATTAACTCCGTTTGAATGCTCTGATTTCTGTTGTTCGTCTTAAGCCCCAAAAGAAATCTATTAGTAAAAAGTTAAAAGAATCCCAGTGCAAAATGATATGTTGTAGCAATGCAGTTCACATATCACAAATAAGGCAACTGTTATCGATTGTTGGTTTAACAGAGACATACTATTGATTACATTAATTCTAGGTGGATTCTAGGCCCCATCTCATTACTGAGAACATGTTCTATAGAATTCAACGAGAAACAGAAGTCTTGAAATATATTAGTTCTCAAATATCATCTGTTGCGTTAGATCATAAGATGCCATGTAAACATATTGTAATTTTTTTCTTGAGGATATTTATGATTGCTTTACAAGTTCATACATATGTTTATTCGTGGTTGGCCAAGAAAATAAAGTGAACACAGAATTAGTCCCTCATGTTTATTGTTTATGTAGGGATTCATACACTTAACGCTGGAGTCATCGACTCACCCATTGACGCGAATAGTGACAAAGGAAAAAAGTCGCCTGTAACGCTTGGTGTGATTGTAGGCGTTGCTGCATCATTATTTTTACTTCTCATAATACTGGCGTTGTACGTCTCCAATGACACTCGTTTTTGGACATGTGCTAACCGATCTACGTCGCGAAGTATGCAAAATAACAATGACAATATAGAAAGTCAGCCGTTCATATATCTAAATGATTTGGAGAATATGTCTACCAACATTGCAACGTCTTCTTGTCAAAGCTTTCCGAATAAAAACTCCGTGGATAAAGGTATCAGAATCATTTTTTCCTATTTGTTAAATTCAGAGATAGCTGTTATTGTATTTAAGTCTTCTCTCATTTGTTTAGAAGGTTCATTGTTCGAAAGTTCAATAAAGGTTAGATCTTTTAATTTCTAGCCTTAACTGCAGTCTTGAAATTTGTATTATTGATGCTGTGCACCAAAATATTTTTTTTCCAGTTCGCAACAACTTGTATTCCGAAGAAAAAAACAAAGAACAGTGAGGCTAGAAGTTTGCGTAACCATGGCAACAGTTCCTCTTCATCAAATAGTTCAGTTCATAAATGGTAAATGGATTCATTTCGTTTTTCCATGAAAATCTTTACATAGCTCCCCCCTGCCATTTTTTAGTTTTCAGTTCTGATCTCCAGTTGTTCCTTCCTTATCTCAAGTTAACGCCCTCTTTCTTTGTTCCAAATAGGGAGTTTTGATAGATAAAAAAAACATCTGGGAGAGTAGATCTTAATAATCTTAGAAAATTAATGGACTTCCAGAAAAAAGATTTACATGCAGAAAACAAAAAGAAGACGATAACATTGACAGGTGGTACTAATGTCAATGGGCGGTGAAAAATTGGTGGGCGGTAATAGGTTATTGGATAGTATTTTAAGAAAATAGATGGAAGGGCAGTATAGAAATCGATAAGTGATGAGAATATCAATTGATACAAATAGTTAAAATCATTTCTCAAAGTTTATAGTTTCTTCATTACTAAAGTTAAATAAGAGGAGTCCTTGTAATCTGCTGTTAGTCAAGCAAGGCCAATTTATTGACTTGTAAAGCGCTTATCCTCACCTACTTTTTATAGGAAATAGAATCTATCATTGAAAAATTGATCACAAAACTTCCACAAGAAGACATAGCAGATCGAATTTTTCTACCTTATATAACAATTTATCTCTATGACACGTGACTCTAAAGGAGTTAGATGAAAATCTAGCAACGCCTGAACGACCAAAATGAATAAGTACTAAAACGTGTCGACATAGTTGCTGACCTTGTAAAAATACATAGTTTTATGTCTCTCTGTCTAATGTCCCTTTGATCTATCAGTTCTCTCAATTCCTATCAATTTTTAGCATAATTGATTGATATATTAATTTAAAGGTCGGGTGAACAAAGTGTCCGTCTCCCTGATGATGTTGTGTATTCCAAGGTAAGATACAATAACTTTTGTTTGATTTGTTTTTTGATGAACAGGTTTTAATTTTTAATGGTGCTAATAGAACACGTCAACACATCTAAAATACTAAATTATCCCTCTTTTCTAACCCTGTCTAAAAAAATGTCGGACACGAAAATTTGGCTTATCTTCACCATTTGTATTGTATAAATATTATAGTATGATAGGATTGTCAACACACAAAATGTTTCTTTTACCATAAGTAAATATCAAAAAAATTGATGGTGTGATCAAATTTTGTGTGACGAAAAGACATAAGCCTTGAGACATAAGCAATAAGCCTTAAGCCTTGAGACATAGTAGTGAATAGACAGCCAAGAAACTTTAAAATACCCTTTATTAGGTAACCTAACTTACTTTCGTCTTTTTTGTTATTTTTCAATACCTTCTACTAATTTATTTATTCTTCTCTTTGTAGAAATCAACGCCAACGTAACCATACATATTTTTTAACGTTATTTTTTATTTATTATTTTTGGCATTTTATCTTATATTGTAATTATAATATTAGGGACATTTTACACAGATTTTTTATCCTGTAAATCAGTAGAAGCTTTAGTCATTGGCTGGCAAAGATATTAAGTTTGCAATTTCTACCAAATCATGAGGAGCGTCAAATATCTAAAAAAAGAAATTTCCTCTAAAGTTGGGAAAATGACCAATTTGAGGGAGTGATAGCCAATTTTTTACCAGCCGGTTCACGTTATCTCTCGCAAATGATTTCAAGTATATTAATGATATAAGAATAAAGTAATTTTGACTAGCAGGTAGCTGATTTCAAGTTGTGACCAATTCCTCAAAAATAATATTTTCCCCAGTTTGCCAAATCCCGATTTTGCCAAAAAGTTACACATAGCAGTGCATAGTAGTTCCTTTAAAGTAGCGTTTCCAAATTTCGATAATAATGATCATTTTGATGAGTTTAAAATATTTGTCATAATGCCCCTCATAAACTATGCATTATTTGTTTTTGACGTGTTCATACAGTAACATATTATGTTCGAGTGTGTTTTTTATTGCGTGTCTATGAATAGGTTTCGCCGTCATTTATTGTGTGATTTGTTCAGTACTTCATGTGGATGTTTTTATGCATGATAATTAATCGCATTGTCAATATAGTTAAGTTCATTGTCATCATATAGGCGTCACGTATTTATGTCGTTTCGATGAGTGCTCTTAGTTAAATTAGATAGTAGAAGTAGTAGCCGTTGGAATTTAGCCACTTTTTTCACTTATTTTTGCTACTCTGTTGCCAGGTCGTACTTCGTGCTTTCTGCGTACTACAGAAAAGAAGGGACACAAGGAAAGCCCTGGGAACGAGGCTGCTGTTTTGTGAACTCATAGAAAACTGTCTTCTAAGGCTGTAGATAGTTGCCGTTAATGGGACAGAGAAAGTAGAGTAAACCCCCTGACAAAATAGCTTGTCTACTTAATTTTCTACCCAAGTAATCATTTGCGGTTCGACGGTGTTGTAGACCCCACGTTTATTTGGGCCTTGTACATCGCAGTGGCATGCTTTGATCTTTTTACACTTACTTATTTTCATCAACATCTAACAACGTATTTTTATTGTATTTTGTATTTATATTTTCATTTTTAAGGATTTTTTTAAAAGTATTCTTTCCTGATTTGTTTACCGGCTGTAGACATACCGCAATAACGTCGTGTCAATGATTTCGAATATTTTCTGTTCTTTGCCACCGATTCGTGTTTTTAGACTACGTTTTAGCCAATGAAATTCTTAGACGGATTTGAAAAATGCATGACGTCATTGCGGGGAAGATTTATCGTTTTGCAAAGAAAACTATGAGGGCGTATAACTCCTAACACCCATATGGCGTTAGTTGTAAGTACTTATATTGTAAAGCCATTGTAAGCTATGTGCATTTAAAATGAATATACGAATATTTTTCATATGAATTTTTTTCATCTATACTCTGTGCTGGTCCAGAAATAATGCGTGGTCCATTCAAGGCCGTGGCATTGGATATTTACAATATTGACCGAGTATTCTTGATCTAAGTCATTCGTAATTATTCAGTTTAAAATTGTCTAAAATTTAGACTTGGTTACAAAAAAGGGGTTAGGTCAAGATAACGCAGCCCAAAAATTACACCGAAATGATAATTGCTCAAAAAAATGGATATTTTACAGAACGACGGAAAATCAACTTTTGGTACTCAACCGCACTCCATATAGCAACTTCCAACCACAAGCCATAAGATAGTATTGGAATAGTTTGTTTCCTTAGGTAACAATTTATCGCTTGGGTGAATTGGTGAGAACCGTCCAACGCCTCTCTTGGGCGTTTTTGCAGCTTGTTTAAGCAGTCAGATGGGAGAATCGGAAGTCTTTGGGGAAATTGTCATAATTGCACCTTGCTGACAAGGAATCGTCTATCGGCTTTTTCAAGTTATCATTAATTACGATTAATCAAATATTGAAAACCTTCCAAACTGACTTGAAACAGGTCGATAGAATTTAGCAATGACGGGCGCAAAGCAGTTTATAACATGAACTTATACCATTTCCGTTGATAAGTCCATGGTTATACCAAGGAGTTTGAAATCGGAAGGAGAGATAACTGTATTAAATTCTTTTAAATTTTTCAACTGCTTCTTTTGTTTTAAAACGGCCATTAAAACTATGTCCGCAGTTCTGATATTATATTTTTTGTCTGCCGATAATTTAACAGAAGAAGACCGACAACTTTCATGCCCAATTACAGAAAAACTTCTTCCCATTTAAATCTCGATATTTGCGCAAGATAAAGATATTTTAAAAAGCTATTGTGTGGAGTGTTCTTGATAATTCTTGCAAAATGTATACGGAGTAAACGCCATAAACATGTATTTCAATAAGTCCAATTTAACCGTTTTCTGCTAATGTTTTTACAAAACCTGATTAACAGCAAATAAAGTTAAGTTAGTACTTTCTATAGAGGCAAGTTTCCACATCAGGATTTGCTTATAGCAAATAATAAAGGGGATCAAAGGACTTGTTATTGTCGGTGTTTTATTTCCCTATAAGTAAAATGACGTTAGCATGACTCATTTCAGTCAGTTAATTTACATTAAAAATAGTTAATTTTTAGATATTGCAATTAATATTAAGATATTTCTAATGATCGAACTGCAAATTTCTTTAAATATCAAAACTGTAATTACACCGGACATAGTAACAATAAGTTGTCTCTCCTTGTCATTCTAACCTCCTTGGTTATACTGAGGGAAAAAATGAACCTTAGAGCATGAACTTCGGACGTTTTACAAAATAATGATCACCGCAATCCCAAATTCTTTCTTTGAATTAGAATGTACGGTGGATGGTAGTGATAATATGAGGGCACGGCGATGGGGTTTTCATCTGCAGGCTGTTCTCAATTCCTCGATCGTCCGGCTAATGTACCCAACGCCTTTTTCTACTATAGTCTGCCAATTTGCATTGTACACGGGAGACATCAGAATTCATAAGCATCAATCATGTACTGTAATCAATCACTGTCACCACTGTCACCTGGCGGTCACCATCCTTGTAAAGTCAACCCTATGTCCCTTGATTAAACCGAGTTACAACCCCGTCTCTAGAGAATACGAAATCTAATTATTTTACAGAACGACGGAAAATTAACTTTTGGTACTCAACCGCACTCCATATAGCGTTTTCCCTTGCGGTGTTGAATATGGAAAAACCCAAAACTACAGAATTCATGCAGAGGCAGTTAAAAAAGTCTTGCCTTTATACGTAACCTGATATTCTATTTCATTTAATTATTTACATACAACAGTATTAGCACTATCGACAGCAAAGAATTCTGAAGAGCTTTCTTCACAAAAATTCACACGAGACGGATAAATTGCACAGTAGACTGTCATAATATAAAACAACACTTAAATAATTTTTGAAGGTAATTTGGTAAATTTCTTTACGTCATTAAAATGCGACATTTAAACTGCTTCTAAGAATTTCGAAAAATTTATCAGCTTTCTATTCGGTAAAATGGTTTTGAAATCTTTACAACAAGCGCTTGTACGGCATACTGAAGAAGGACAGCTCCGTAACCTTTATATAGTCCGGCCACTCCTTCTTCCCGTTTGATAGTTTCAATACAGTCGACCACACCCTCATAATTGGTACAAATGGGTACAACACCTATACCCTTATCAAGATCGTCAATAATTGTCCGGGTACCTTGAACATGAAGTCGGATAATTACCGTTTCGAACGGGTAAATAATTAAGTCCGTCAGAAATGATGAAACAATATTGGAAACTAGTTCTGTATAATACACTTTGCGTATTTCCTCATGGTCACGTGACTTTGAAATGTTATATCTTTCGGAAAATATCTTCACTAAAAAATACGATAAGAGTGACTTTATGGAATATCGTAGTAAGTGATAAACTAGTGTCGGGACGATTAATGAGTAAAACGGGAGTAACCGTCCGTGACCACGTGACTGATATCGACCAATCACACGCTGTACCGCATCTTTTACAAACGCAAACACACCACGTTGTCCATCAAGCGCTAAGGACTAAAAAAAAAAAAACGCATGACAGTATAGGTTTTTAATGTCAAATTAAATGTTTTTTTTGAGCAAAATCGATCCAAAACAAAAAGTAACAAGCAATGAAAATGCGGAAGCCCGTTCATAAAAAATATTGATAAGCTGGTCGATTTTAGAAATTTTTATCGATACTTTTATAATTAATTGCGTTTTGTTATTTTCATGGTGGGGAAAATTGTTTCCACGTTTTGCGTATTTGATAAGGTTATTCTAGCAGGTGGCTTAAACCAGCTTCTGAAAAAACTCATACAAAGCTTGGTTATGATATTAACCAATAGCTGTATTAAAACTAAATCAAAGGCGGCTAGTCCAGTGACAGAATGTCTTAAAATGGCATTAATACCAAGAAAAGGAAAAAGAAAAAATAAATAAAAAGTTTCGTCACCTGAACCATATCTGTTAACGCAGCAGAGTATAAGGGTAGCGTGATAATCAAGCTCAACCTGAAATCGAAAGTCAGGCATGAGGTATACGAAGAATATGACAAGTGTCAAGAATGTCAAAATAATATCAAGAACATAAATAAAAGATTCACCATCGCATCCCCATTAATGCTCTATCATCCTCCCTTAGATTCCCCACCACACAGCCTCAGATTTTCA
>JANSTP010275813.1:0-15387 GCA_025330745.1 Cladonema radiatum | reverse complement strand
CTGAGGAGGGGTGTATACCGTGGTCAGAAATACCATCAACATCATTAACATCATTTTTCTAATGTCAAGCAAAAAAATAATAAACAGAGAAAGCGTTGATCGGAATGTAAGACGGCGAAGAGTATTTGAGTTACAAAGAAACATTAAATTACTGACCTTTTCAGAAACTGAGGAGGGGTGTATACCGTCGTCAGAAATACCATCAACATCATCATTATTGTTCTAATCTCAGACAAAAAAATTTAATAAACAAATTGAAACATTCAGAGAGTTGTAAAGAGAGTTCCAAACAACTTTAAAAGCTTATTTTGGCTACTTTAGTAAATGAAAAACTCCTACTGAAGGAACAAAATATTATAGATACGTGAAAGTTCAAAAAATGAAATACAAAAATTCAAAATGATTGACATTACTTACTTCACTTCTACAGACATTATCTAACTTTTCTGATGTTTTTGATTGTGTGGAGAAGCTAGCCTAAAATATATTGACAGTTGACAACAAGTGAATGCAATCGTTCCCTTATCTTACCTGCTTAGAGATATTTTATAAAAACATACCAAGGGCATATCATCCTCCACTCTGGACTTGATGCAGCTTTTACATTCAAAACTCTTTGCTTGTTGTCTTGCATTTTTCAGAGAAATTCCAGCACATAATAGGTGGATCCAGTTTCTGCATTTAAGACATGCAATAGCTGGGGTTCTCTTCTTCATAACAATATTGCATATTCCACATGCCCACACTGCATTACTATCACCATTTCTGTCATCCTCCATATTAAAATGTTCTCTATTTCACTGCTATTACTATAATTGCTATTTTAATCTAAATCAAAACTGCAAACATACACAAAAAAATTATTGAACACTTTTTTATAAACCCTATCAATCAAACTATGGACATAACTTATTTCAATGGAAGAGAATAACTGGACATAAACTAAATTTTAAAAATTATTTGGACATAAACTTTTCTAAAAAAAGCTATTTTGAGGAACTAAATTTCTTATGTCCATTGTTAGGACTTACACTGTTTTGATAGCCAAACACAAAAAATTGTAAACTTTTAGCCCAAATTGGGCCATGTTACAGCGGACATAAGACAAATTAAAAAATACAAAAAGAAAGCATGTTTTCCATAAAATCAAAATATGCAAAAAAGTAAATTTTGAAAAAAATTGACATAAGCTATTTTGATATCCGAGGTGCGATATGTTTCTGCTATATACAACGGACATATACATACTTTTTTTAATATATGCGTACTTTAAGTAAAACACAGTCTGATGGAGTTGAGTTGCACTCCATCTGGGCATTTTTCTATGATATATATGGGAATAGCTTTGAGAAAAATGTGTACTTTAGGTAAGAAAACATAAACAGACTGAGAAATAGACTTTCAAAAAGAGAAATTTTTTAAGGAGCACATGGACCAGACACATTATCATTTGAGGAAAGACTTTCCTTGTTTCAGCCAAGTCACTACGTTTCTCCAGTGGCTGTTTTTAGTTGGTGTCAAAAGCTGGTGTATTTGCTACTAATCAAGGACTTATTTAGCTTAATTTTTCGGATTAATATGTGCTAATGATATATATGGATGTTTCTCAGTAGTTAGTTTAATATCTCATTGAGATTCTTGGTGAAATGGATATAAACATTTGTTATCACAATACGATTTTCAGCGTCCCCACACCGAAAGGCAATTTTGGCTCGAATGTTACATGAAATATTGACATTTGTAGACACTCAATTGTATTGAAACTTTCCAAGAATAGAGTGGGGACTATAAACAAGGATTTACATCATTTTTTCAGTTATATATGGGAGAATTGAAAAATTGATCCATCTGTATTCAAATGTACCGGAAAAATCACTTACGGAAACATGAATTTTTTTTATTTTTTTATTTTTTTTTGCTTGAATTGAGCTGGAAATATTTTTTACAGCAATTTATATAAAAGGTGTATGTTATATACCATATATTGTAGATAATTAAAAGAGGTTTTCAAAATGGGTTTATTTTTGTAATTAGGTTGAGTAGTTATTCAGCTATCACAATTGTTCTTGAGTATGGTATTTTTCTAAAAAACTGTGCGTGTGCTGGTCCTGAACACTGAAAATAGTGTGCGCACTAAAGGTTAATAGTTATTATTCTGAAAGGCTTTGGCCAATACTTACTATGTTCCTATGAAATAAAACAAAATATTTACTCCTTGTTGCAGATTGTTAATGGGAAAGTGGATAAAAAAATTTCCCATGGTTCTCTACAATGGATTATAATGGTCTATACCCTTTCTTTAAGTTTAAATAGAAGTGCTTTTTCAAATTACTTTTTCCATCATACAGCATTAATGGGACTATGTCAGTCCATCATTGCCGTATCTGGCCTTGTAGGCAATGTGATAACATATACTTGGACCATTTTACCCGAGAAATCTAACTTGCTAACTTAGTTCATTATTCGGTAGTTAGCCCGTACATGCGTCTTTTGAGTAGTCCTGAATCTTTTTATGAGAAAGTTTTCAATAAGGTAATTAATGGCCAATCAAAAATTGAATCCGGTTCTTTCTTTAAGAAATTCATTGCTTTTAATAGCCAATAATATGTAGTCTTGCAAAAGCTTCAGGAAGTCCCAGTCTTTTAAACACAATATGATAAGTCCAAGGATGAAACTTTTACGGACTTTCACTAAGGTAAAAAATAATTCCGGATTTAACTAAGGCAAATTTTCCACTCAAGTTTCAAATCCATATGCTCCAATACACCTGTTTTTGAGATTTTTGAACACTTATCAGAGGTTTAGTGTATGGTTTGCAGCTTCAAAAAACTGCAAACAATAGGGTTGTCGTGACTATTTTGATGTTAATTTCTTTTTGCTTCATTTATGAATTTGAAACTCTAAACAGAAAAGTTTTGTTGCATTTTTATAACATCTTTTCCTTGTCTTAAAGATTTTGCGGATTTTTTAAAATAGCTAAGTTAGTCGTATTAAAAGATTATTAAACATTGTTATTATTATTATTATTATTACTTTATTTATAGTTGACAAAATGTACAATGCTAGTAGCTCAGTTTAATGCCTCGCTATTAAAAGTCAACTTATATATGTGTCAGTGAAAGCGAAAAGGGGGAATAGATGTGAATTTTGACTCCATCAAATCTTCATTATTGACATTCTAAAAGTTTTGGACGCATTCTATGTAAAGATTCTTTTTGGTATCCTATTTAGGATATGGCATCCATTTACTACCTTCCAAATGGCATCAATTTTTTGATACCATCAATTTATTGGCATCAATTTTTTGGATGCCATCTAGAAATTTGCATTGTGTTTTTGATGGCATCCAAAACTAAAAATGATGCATTCCCCTTTTTTGCTTTCACTGACACATATATTATTTACACTATAGTAACAATTACAACTTTTTAATGAAATATTAAAAGCTTCAACACATCTAAACACTATTAAAAATATTAAAAATATACCGTTCACAATTTATTTTCGCCAATTTACCCCATTTTAGCGAAATTAAATTCCGTGTAATTTTTTAGCCATGTGCGATTTGCGAAAATTAGTTGCGCCAAATATTCCAAAAAAATTGATTAACGAAATATTTAAATAAGTTCAATTTTGAAAAGGTCAAAAAGGTGAGCTTTTTGAACAGCATCACAAATATGATTCAAAATTTTCTTAGAAACTGAATGAAATTGATCAGAATTGTTAAAAAAAGACTCAGGAAAAGTATCTTGACCTGTGATTAATTTTGGAAAAGTTTGCCATTTACGAAAATAAATTCCGCGAAATTTTTTTCTTGCAAAACTTTCTTCCCTTAAGGTAAGAGAGGGCTGATTGTTTGTTTTTTCCGTGGAAGATAATTAATTGAAAGCAATAGTTACCAAAATTTTTCTTTTACTTTATCAGGAAAAATTCCATTGCGGCAACTGGTTTATAGAGTTCATAAATTACCTGACAGCTTGAAAGCAATTGTTTGGGATTATGGTCAGTTAAGTGAAACAAGTGAAAGGGCTTATATTGAAAGAATTGTGAAGAAGGTAGTTTTCATATCAATCTGTTTGTTTTGAAAATGATTGGTTATTTCAGTGAAATGACATTTTGCTGCCATTTTTTTGGTGTAGTTGTTTATTCTGTTTTTACTGCTTCTTTGACCTATTTTTTGCGAAATTATCTGACACAATAGCGGATTTGAGGGTTACACACAATTTGCATATTGTTTAGGTTACCCTTTGACCCTTTTGCCCTTTTCATTAGTACACAACAATTAGACATCATGGCCCAAGTTTTGGTATTGCCATCATTTTAACATGCAGCATTGACAGAAAAAAGTTAAAATCGGATGGTGACTTTCAAAATCCAATGATTTCTGAAAGCATTCAGCTTAAAAATTACTGTGAATGTTAAAAAAATGGTCAATTTTAGTAAATAAGTCATGAGTTTTACCTGGTTACCTCAAAAACCTGGATTTGTTTCTACATAGCCCAAATTAGTTAATTTTTCATTCGACTGGGTCTCAAATACTGTGGGTGGGTATAAAAGTTTGAGATAATTTGCATTTGTTTTTTTTATGCTGTAACGCCCAAATTCAACCACCCCAGCCTCCTCACCTCTAATGAAAACAAGGTTAATCAGAGCTGTGCAAATGTTGCCTATATCTTATAGGAACGATCGTTATCATTGAGGCAAGATGAACAGGGAAGATTGATTGACTTGCTTTCTTATTCTCAGCAATACATGAGGAAACAAAAGGTATTTTGAAAATAATTTGCAGAATTGTGTCTTGTGGCAGTAATATATCTCTGAGAGTGATCTATGCACAAAACATGTTTTTGACTCTTTAAGGCATTCTTGTCTTTTGGAGTATCAAGTTTGGTGAAATTAAAAGGGATACTATTAGTTATAAATTGGTGTTGATGCTACTATTTTTCAATGATTGTTACGTATTTCATTCTACCATGTTTTGAGCTCTGTGTTTTATTGTGTATAAGGGTAGGAGAATAAGGGTATCTTAGATTTTAAATAATGCTGCAGTATTTGTATTTTTAAGTAGTTTTTAATTGTACCATAAATTTTGTTTTCAAGTTATTTGAGATTATTTTGAGTATTATTTTTGACAAATTTCATAATAAATGAATATTATTTATTTACCAGATATCCATAGTCCATCTTAGGGAAATTGCCTATGGTAAACATCTTCGAGCTCAAATAATAGAGATCAAAAAGTGGAATTAGGTACAAGGAAAAAGTAGTTTCATTATATTTTATGCTCTTTCAAATGAGCTTAGGTTGTATTTTCATTTTAAGATCCCAATAGTGTTGGCTGGCTTTTCCAATACTTTTAGAGTCTCCAGTCCTTATTTCGAATCATCGTCAGCAATGTTTATTTAATGAATGATTGTATCTAAGAGAAAAAATTTCATGGGTACAGACGGAGATGTTTTGAAGCCCCTCAACAATAACCTTAACAGCTGCCAGGTTCTTTGATAACTATCACTTTTGTTTTCATTTTAGGATGAGTGTAGTTTTGTCAGCTTGAGAGATGTTGAGAGAGCAATTCAAGTTTTAAAATGGTTTCAATCAAAAAGAATTTTGTTGGCAGATTTTCATCAACAGTCAGTAAGTTGGAGATATGAATCTACTTTGTACAGGAGTTAATACAGACAATTTCCCAGGTCGGCATATCGATTTTGGGTGCACAAAAAGTGTACACAAATTAGACAAAAGCTGAAAATGACCTACTTTGCTTATTCTTTTTTATTACTTGCAGTACAATCTTCTGGGGAAATATGATGCCAACATGCCAGCTTAGGCTTTATTTAATGAATCAGATGTAAAACTTTCTTGTTTCATGAGAGGAACATTAACTTCGACAGCAGTAATTTGGGCACAAATATCAAAAACGACGTATACTGTAATTCTCTGTATTAACCCATGTTGTATAGCTGATTGTTATTATTCAAAGTTTCAACAGTAAACTTTTTTAAAGTGTATTTGCTGAAGGTCATATTTTCGAATTGAATATTTTGTGTTTTTAGACAACAGAAATAACAGATCTTAACATCCTATTAGCATTGAGTGTGTGCTATGTCTCAAGATTAGAAGATCGAACAAAATATTTTGACCAATTATCTGGATATTCCGAGCGTTATATATCCAGAGTTGAGAGGTGAAAGTTATATTTTTATGTTATGAAAATAATTGAGGGAATTGAGTCTAAGACAAGCTTTCTCGAGTGTACAAATCCTTGTTCCTACAGGTGAAGAATTTTGACTTTTTGTAACTGATCTGTTTTCACTGAAATTTTTGGATTTCGATGTCTATTTTGACTAGAGTAATATCTTTCGATATGATGCTTATATCGAAATATATATTATATGCTTATATATCTGTAATATTTATATGCTACATATTTATATAATCTATAACCCTTATAGACACTAATATCCTTACCCATTCCAATTTTTTCTTAAATTTTTTATGGCTATGGTACCAAAACCATTACAATAATATTTAAAAGTGTTCCTTAAAGTGAAAAACACCTCAAAAAATATCACTAGAGGTATTTTGGGCGTCATTTATTTTGCACCCCCTTCAGGAAAACAGAAGCATTTATGCCTTAGATTTTCCCCTGTCCTATTCTCAATCCATGTCTTGCATCTCAAAATGCAATCTGTGGTTTGCGGGAAAGGAGTCTCATATTATATTGATTATTAAATTGAATTTAGGATTCAAAAAAGCATTACAGAAAAAATGGACTTGGAGAAAAACATTGCTTTGAATAAAGCTTTATGCGAAAATATTTTCATGATGCTTGTCTGTATTGAATTACGCATTCCACTTTTTGTGGTCGGTAAACCTGGCAGTTCAAAGTCACTTGCTAAAACTATTATTCAAGAAAACATGCAAGGGAAACTGTCAAAATCAAAATTCTGTCATTCTTTTAAACAGGTAAGAAAGCAAATTACACAAAACCCAAAAAATGCCTTCAAAGACATTCTCCTTCCAATATTGATTTTCTTGTTAATTATTCCACAGCTGTATAAACAGGTTAACATTGATTTTTCAGATATTTATGGCATCATATCAATGTAGTGTCTTATCAACTGCTGAAGGCATCATAAGCACTTTCAAACAATGCAGTCAATACCAAGAAGGCAAAAATCTGAATGAATTTGCATCTGTAGTTGTTTTGGATGAAGTTGGGCTAGCAGAAGATTCACCGAGAATGCCTTTGAAAGCACTTCATCCATTACTTGAGGATGGAACTGATTGTTCTGAAGATCTTGCGATCGATGAGAGAACAAGAAATCTTGAAAGACCAGCTTTTATTGGTCTTTCTAATTTTGCTATTGACCCTGCCAAAATGAATCGGGGTATAATGTTGAGTCATCCAACCCCAGATATTTTACAACTTCAAAAGACTGCACAGTGAGAAATTCGTCATTACAATCCCTTCATTTCTCTTTAGTGTGTGTTGATTCCTTCCTTTTTCTGCATGCTATGATTTTATCACTAATGGGTTTAAGATATATTTTATATCTAAGCTAGACTACCAAGTTTTTAACAGCAGTAAGCAAGTGAATTTACAACTTAATGCCAAATTGGAGACATGTCTCTTTTTGATATTTTTAGGAAATTAAAAATATTGCCTAAGATTTCTGAGAAATTCATTTGTTCATGATTATTCTAAAGAATCTGAAATATTCAAGAAAATGATTTGTTCCTATTTTTTTATGGAAAATAATATGATGGTGGTTTAGTTAAGCCAGGTGAACTATATGGTATAGTTTCTACTTTTATCTTTAAAGGGATTCAGAGGTGAAAATATAAGTTGGGTTCATATGAAAGAGGAGAAAAAATAATGAACACCAGTTTTTATTTCATCTCAATCCGAATTTTAGTTCTTGAGATATTTGAGTTTAAAGATTTTTCACTTAGGGAATTTCCCTAAAATGTTGAAGAATTTATGATGTCATGCAGTGTATAGAAAAATTACCCTAATCTTGAATACTAAATATCTCATGTTGTAATAGTCCTTTCGAATTAAAAACTAGATAACAGATGATTATTAGAATTCAGATAACAGATGATTATTACAATTCTTCTGCAATAAAACTTTTGCTAAATGAGCATTGGGTCACTAGTCTCAGGCCCCCTTTCAAAAACATACTGTCTTCAATTCCAAGCTTTTGAAAATATTTCTTAAAATTATATTTTATTTTTACAGTTCTTCCAAAGATTCCGGACTCAAAAGAAGTGTTCATTTGTTTTAAAAAAGCTTTGTTGGGTAGATATTGAGCCTGACCCTAAAACGCAAAGGGGCCTGGAACTAGTGAAGTAAAAATCATTTTTGAAAAATGTTTGTGCAAATGAATTTTCCTTAATATGTACTACGATATTTAGCATTCAAGATTGGGGCATTTTTTCCATACACTTGATGACATCACAAATATTTCAGCTATTTAGGGAAATTACCTAAGTGACAAATCTTTAAACTCAAATATCTCGAGAACGAAAAGTCGGACTGAGATGAAATAAAAAGTGGTGTTCATAATTTTTTCTCCTCTTTCATATGAACCTAACTTATACTTTCACCTCGGAATCCCTTTAACATATCATTTTTAACTTTCTGATATAGGTTATTTCCAACTCATAATATGGGGATTTAAATTTGACTTTGGTTTTCATTCATTTTAGTTCAAAGAAGTTAATCTTTTTGGCAAATGCTAACTTTCCCATCTCAGTTAGTTTTGTTTTCCTTTAATTAGCCTTACGTTTTTCTTTTTAGTGAGCTCTGTAAAAGCGAACAACTTAATCTCATTGACCTTCTTCACATGCTTGCCCAAGGCTATTTCAATGTTTATAACCAGCAGAAAAAGAATGAGCAATTGAAGAAATGTAAGAAAATGGAGTTCTTTGGTTTGCGGGATTACTACAGGTATAGAAAACTTTACTTTAGGTATATTTTATGTGAAATTAAATATGACCAGAGAAAATTGGAAGAAAATATTTGTATGAACAAATGAAATGAGCACTTTTTGGTATAACTTTCTCAAGATACTAGAAATAAAGCGATAACAAGAATTGGAATGTCTACTTTTTTGAAATGTCTAGTTCAATATCACATTTTTGCAATAGAGAGACCATTATACGTACACTCTTGCTCAGTATGGTATTGGTGGAATCATCAATCTTATAAGATTGCCTTTAGATGTATACCCAATATTGAAGTTTTTCCTTTGCATTTCATTCAGGTGTTTTTTTAAGCTCAAATGTTAGTTTTCCGTGTTCGTTTGTGAAACCACATTTTTGACTGAAAGTATTTAAATACAGTAAAATCTTGGTAACCCAAACCCTGGATAAATTGAACTTGGAATAACTCAAACCTTTTCTTTGGTCCTGTCAGAGACAATTGAACTAAATATCCTTCTGATAACTCGAAATTTTGTTATTTTGTTATTTTCTAGCTTCACCAGTTGCCATTATTTGAATTTAGTTTATAGACATTTTACTCCTGTTTACAATCACATGGTTTTTTTTTATTTTATTTCAGCTTGGTGAAGGAGATATTTTGCATGAGTAAGCAAGAGAAGGGGATTCCATCACTGTCAAGTATCAAGATTGCAGTTCAAAGAAATTTTAGTGGATTGGGAAACTTCAACTCTTGGGAAATTTTTAAAAATGAATTTAAGAATGCAGTTTCACAGGTATTTGTTTTTTCTTACTCATCTTTAATTATTTTTGTGACAGGACTTGAAGAATGTAAGTAAATCGCTCTTTATGTTTTTGCATTTATCAATTTATCAACAGATTCCTTTATCTTCTCTAGTCTTTCGAAGGAATAGGGTGCAATCACCATTCACACTGTGGTACACCCCATAAATGGTTGATGTCATGCTATATTGAACACCATTTTTCCATATGTTTCAAAAATTATGTCTTATTGCCATAAACATTTTTTAGCCCTTGCAGGGCCAGCCATTTACAGAAAAAGTGACTTTTTTCCAGAAAAAAAAAAAAAAAAAGATTAAACATGCCTTTTCTCAAGAACTAATCTCAATGCATCGCAGACATTGATTTTGGTCACATTGGAAAGAAGGTCCAATTTCCACTAACTGAGGCTCCTAGCGGCCGCCTTGGGCGGATACTATGGGTGACAAGGGGCTATGCCGGAATATTCCAGGATTGGTCCTTTAGGGGTTAATATATTTTCAATAACCACTCACCATATTTGAAAAATAACAAAATGGGTGTACACAGATGACACGTCACCATTTTTCTCCCTGGTAAAGACTGCTTTATTATGTTAGGATGTTGTTTTATCTATTTTAATTTATTCACTACAAATTCATGCAGAATTTAATTCATTCTTTCAGTAAATTATATGCCTTGTTAATTAATGGTGCATATATTTAAAAAAGTTTTGGTAGAAACCATTAATATGACTTATAAAAGTCAACAAAGGTCATTGAAATAATTATTGTTTGTATTTTTATCTTAAAATATTTATTATTATAGGAGGAAGGGGATTTTCAGGAAGTCCTGCCAATTGATCTGATTAAACACAGCTTGAGAAGGAAATGCCCTTGTTATGATGATTTGACCGATGAAGAAAGTGCTAATGTTCGAAAATGCTTCAATTCAAGATATCTCCTATTGATGACAGAAGAATTTGCTGCTCTTGATGTCGTTAAAGATATTCTTTCTGAAAATAATGATAATGTTGATATCATTTTCGGAAGTAGTTTTCCCAAGGATCAAGAATTTCAACAGGTATAAGATTTTAGCTGGTGGGTTATATTTTTTTTTTAATGAAAATGATAAAAATTACAAAAGATTAGAAGCAAAAATAAACAAAAGCAAGCTAGGGAGTACAATTTTCTTTTAATAGCTTTCCTAGACTTTCTGGGCTTCAAACTAATGTGTTCATGAACATGCCCATTACCTGTTTCGTCTTTTAATGTCTGGAAAAAGATTTTAAGTTTTTTTATTATTTTTTTTTTATTGAGTAATCTTCTAACATATTTATTTTAGGTCTACAAAGATATCACTCACATCAAGATGTGTATGGAGACTGGACGCACCGTTGTACTTTTAAATATGGAGAATCTCTACGAAAGTCTATATGATGCACTCAATCAGGTTAGCCACCCTCATAATGACTTTGATATAATGATAGATATTATTTTTGATGCTAAAGATTGATATAAATGTGTGTAATGTTGGCAATTAGGTAATATCCAAAAGATATTTTTGCAAGTTTCCAAGATGAACAATACTTTGTTTAGACCTATAAAAATATATGAAGTACAAAAAATTGTTCAAAATAGTGTTCCCCCATCAGTTAAAAATATGAAGTTGCAAGCTGTTTTTTTTTATCTTTTTTTTGGATATTTTGTAAATCATGATCATATCAGCCAATAGCTTAGAAAGGTTGGAGATATGTTACAGCTTTTGAAAAAACTTGTTGGCAGTAGGATGAGACTATTGAAGTACTAAAATTCAAATGAAATCAGATATACAAGTACAGATTTTCAATTTTATTTTACGATTGCATCTCATTTTACGGACTTGTTTAATGTTTCTAGTATTATGTGTATTTTGGTGGACAAAAGTATGTTGATTTGGGATTGGGTGTTCATCGTGTAAAATGCCGAGTTCACAATGATTTCAAGTAAGATTGCCCTATTTCTTAGCTTAACAAGCCTGTCGCGTCTGTCGGAAGGAGATACCAGACTAAAAAACCTTTTCATTGTTTCTTCAGATTGATCGTGATTGCTGATGTTAACACAGTGTACTCAGCTTTTCCCATTCCATTGATTAATAGATTAGAAAAACACTTTGTTTTGCCGTCGTTGAACATGTCAAAGGAAAAAATTGAGGTTTCGAATAATTTACATGAATGGGCAGAAAAGTTTGCTTCTTCGCACAGTGGCAGAGTCAGGTATGAAATATTGGTAACATTTTTTATTCATGTGGCTTTGTTATGCTGCGGTCCCTTCCCAAATGAAGTTAGGTCTATTTTTTCCCAATTAAGTAGGATTTGTCCTTTTTCGTCACTATTTTTGAGGTCAACAAATAAAGAAGGCATTAAAATGATAGCACTTTTGGGCTTATAGCATTTTTCCTTACAATATTTTTACACCAAAAGCTCTTACAAAGTAGAAAATTCAGTTAATAAAATTTGCACTATATTTATCAAATTGTCCAATAAGAAAATAGTGGCTCCAGTTTAGAAATCCTGGAATACACCCTGGCTCTGTGTAAACATCTTGAAACATTTATACATTTTAGTTTGGTATAAAATTTTTATATTTGATTTTAAGTAATTCTGAAAGTACAAACACAGCTCAAGCGATTCCAGGTTATAATGAAAATACATCGCTTTCGATTGTTTCTAAAATTTGGGATAAAAACTTGGATACGGAGAAGGTATAATTTTTTAGGTTATTTTTGAGTATGATTCTTACATATATGTTTGCTCTGCCTGGTTTAATTGATTTTATTTGTGTAGATTTTGGATGAAGCAAAACTACAACTGATTCATGCTGCAACTCCAGATGCAATTATACGTTATTCAGAATATTCTAAGAGAAAGCATGCTGCTGATTTTTTTCATGAATATTTGAATGATTCCAGACATTTTTCTTTGGAAGACTATCTTAATACACTCAATGAGTCAACAACATTTTCACAGGTATGTTTGTGTTTTTGAAAAAACATAATTTTTTCTATCACTTAATATTTATGTAGAATTCGATTTCAATTATACAGGGATTTTTGTTTATGACCTGATTAGAGTTTATTAGATTTAGATTTAATAACATTTTTTAACATTTACTGAAACTATTATCAACTTAAGGGATATACGGCATGACACATAATTCAAATATTTATTTAATCATTAAAGAATCTTTAGACCAGTAACATTTTCTCTAATATCTTTTTGCTCTCTGTGTTTCCTATGGGTTTTGATCTATATCGTATCTTTGTGTTCTTAGTTGCTTTGTTTTAACTCCACTTATCTGTCTTATTGTGTCTGGTTTTGACTTATTTGTCTGATATATCAAAAAGAATGTTTTGAAACAACGTTTTTTCGCTTACAGATTACAACGTTTTCAAGACTATTAGCTGATAATGATATCAATAATGAAAGAGTAAATTTGCTTCATCTCAAAGAGTTTCAAACAAAAGATGCATTTGAGAACAGGCTAAGGTAAATGTTTGTCCATGCTAACATTCTATAGATTAACCTAACTTTGTGTGAATTATGGAAAGGGAGTTAGAAATTTAAAAATTGGACTTATGAGAATGCATTAGCATAGTTTGCTCAACTGTAGGAACTGATTACTGTCTCCTCACTGAGTCAAATAGGCACAGTAATTTTCATATTTGACTGAAATTAGCACTCAGAAGTACTGCACTTTGAAAATTAGCATTTATTCAAGGCATTCATAATAAACATAATACATAATACATAATTCATAATACCCCAGCTATTAGAGTCAAGCCATAAGAAAATTACAAACTCTTTGCGGGATAAATTTTCAGTTAGCTCATATATATAAGAGTTTTGGCACTTTTCATGGAAAAGAGGATATGTTAGGAAATTCTCAAAATTGAAAATCATTCTATTCAATCTGGTGATAATTGGTTGTATTGGTGGTTATAGTAACAGATTTAGTGTGTAGTAAGGAATGGGTTGTAATGGTGAATACATTTGGGGCGTTGTCTTGAATATATATTGGGTACAGTCATGAATATTTGGGGTGTAGTCATGAATATATATGAGTTTCTTCAGGTATGGATGTATTTAAGGTGCAGTCATGAATATATTTTGCATATAGCAATGTGATTTAAGTGTAATGTTGATGATGTTGAATTAATGTCCATAATACTGTATGGACCTTACCAGTTGGTAAATCAGGTGGAACTCAAGAACCTCATGCTTTCCTTTAACCCATTTATATTCTTATCCCTTGTAGGAGTATCATTCAAGAAATTCAAAGTCCCTGTGAAGAGAGTTTCATTGTTATACAATGTACAAATGTTCACAAGAACCAAAATCTTGTAAACTGCGCAAAACATATTTGCGTTAAGTTTTACGAAGATGGTCAGGAAAATCAAACGCACCGAATATATTTTGTGTTTGTGCTGCAGTTACAACATGCTGATGCTGAGTTGAAAAGTTGGCAGTCCCATTGGTCAACATGCCACATCGACGAGCTTAAGAGTCAAAGTTCACCAATGTTGAAGTTTTACAACAAAAAACTCAGCGAAATGTTTGATAATAAGGCGACAAATTGGAATGATATTGTTCATCTGACAAGATCTTGTATCCAATCGTCAATTAAAGATTTGAATGATGAAAAGAAGATGGATACTGAAACCATAAAACAGAAAATCAAAAATTTGCTGGCAGTTATTGTTGAAGAACAAGGTAAATAGTGTTATGTTGTTGGTTTGGCTACAACAAGGTTTGATAATGAGCATTATAGTTTTATCAGGCCTCAATGCGACAATATCAAGCAAGTTCAAGCAGATGATATAACGTAATATTATATTATAATCTCAGAAGAAATTTCATTCAGCGGTAACTCATTTGCAGCATGCTTGACATTGGCGCTTTAACAGGAATAAAAGAAAATCTGACGAAGATTTAGGCGTGTTGTTTTTGAAAATCACAATTTTGGACTAACAAAAACTTGTTGCTATGAATTAAGAAGTGCAATTAATTACGCCTTCAGATTTTATTTTATATGTACTTAAGTTTTTCAATGCTAGATTTAAACTAATGCATATATTTTCCATATGTTGGTATCCGATTCTAATTTTATTGAGATAACAAAATTATCTCCAATTGTAGTGTCTACATCTAGGTCAGGCTCTGTAATAGAATTCCGTACAAATTTTTATTTCCAGAGAAAACTTTGCTTTTTTCTTATATAATAGCGTCACTTGCCCCTGTCTAAAATGCCCATTTCTCAACCGATTATTATAAAACTTTGCATGATTGTAGTGTATCATGTAAACATTCAAAATATACCAATCTTGGCTATTTTGGTCAAGTAGAAACATGATGACATCATTATTTTTTGTCTGAAACCTCTGTTTTGCTCAATTTTAAGTGTTTTTTGGTACAAATATGAAAAAATAAGTAGTTAGATGGTTACTTTCCTACTAAATCTAAGTGTATCAGCAAAATTATATCATATATCACTTTCGTATACAAATTGACTAGTTTTAACCCTATTCCAGCTGGGGGGGGGGGTGGTGGATTCTGCCCCCCCCTTGTAGTTTTCTGATATTACTCCAAAACTAAAAGAGCTGTTACCATAAAACTTTGTGACTTTGTATAAAATTTATCTG